>JAMLFT010003669.1:0-21446 GCA_026544285.1 Pachyrhizus erosus | reverse complement strand
AGAATATATATATATATATATATAATAATTAATAAATAAAATAATATAAATATTTGTTTTATTCGCAAAATTTTTGGTTATAATAAGTAAATAAGAAGAAAATTATGAAATTACCAAAATATTCCTAGTTTGAAAAAAAAAATTATTTTATTAGTATAAATTAAGAGAAATGTAGTTAGAACATTTTGTATATGAATCTAGAATAACTATATCGTTACTATAATTTAGAATGTAGTGGAAAGCTTTAGACGATAAATTTTTGTCTCAAAATGACCAGAATACTCTTATATTAATAAATTAAAATTTTCCACTGTTTTGGTCATTCTAAATTCAGGGAAAGATAGTCTAAGTATTCTCTAAAGATATTATGAATTTTTATGACATTTATAATGATTAGAAATGGGATAGGGAATCCTTAAAGGAATTATTTTTATGAAATGACCATTTTACCCCTGTCCTTTTTTATGAACTATTATTTGGTTGTTGTGATAATTGATTATGGTTTTAATTTCCTATATTGTACATGTATTGAATTCATAGTAGAAATGTGGTCTACTACCTCTACTACTAATAGAGGTTACATATTTATGATAATGTCTCTATGAGACAGTAAATGACAAAAATAATCCTAGGGTAGAAGATGAATTGAGAAATTATCAAACAATGATGACGTTTATAGAATGATTGTAAAGTAAAGATGAAAGATGGATGTTATCCATAGATATCTTGAAACATGTCATCAATATCAAGGTAGAGTTGACAAATGAAATAAGGAAGATAGATTGGATTGAGAACCCTAACTTGTGAGAAATAAGAACGGAGATTACAAAGGTTGATCACAGAAGGTACTTAAGGAATGTATGCAGGCTCTATTGAGACCTTGGAGGTAGATAAAGTGTCAAGTTGTGAACTGCTCAGAGTTAAGAGGGTGTTACAAAATCGGCTTGGCATCCCCGACAAAGCAAAGCATTACCGTGATTTAGTTGAGAGTATCTTGGACCCAGTGCTAGGCAGGATATGTACTCTTGATCGTCAACTTAAGATTTGCAAACATGGACTATTATTGACATGCTCATGTAAGTCCTCCTAAAAATAGCAGTATTGGAGGCTATGAAGGGCCCTAGATTGAGTAGAAATTCTAATTAGGCACATTGCGGTGAGGTGAGTGTCTACGTTAGTTAGAAACACTCTATATAGTTTGCCTAAGGATAAATGGTTCATTCCTATAACCCCCACATTTTAGATACAAATGGAAGAAGAATTTCAACCCTTGTTTCACCTGTTGATAATACCTCTAGAAGGGAGATGGACTTATGATAGAAATCAAGGAGATGATACCTTTATAAGCTATGTTAGGTTCGCCTTTAGGCCTTCCAACATCATAGTTTCATGGTAGTTTCATCACATAAATATACTTGTAATTCTATCTTAAACTTTGCCACCCAGATTTACTAGTGTTATTGCAACACGACAACATACCCAGACTTCTCCTCGTCCACAATCTTCTATAGGATCAGTTTGAAATCAAGACATAATAGAAGATTCTACTGAGGAAGAGGATTCTTTTGAAGAATCTGACAAGATATTTTGAATATAGAAAATTATCTTAAATTTCATCTTTGTTTTATCTACTAAATATTCTAAGAATGTAATACTTATACTTATACTTTTATCTGATATATATATCAAATTGAGCATGTTTTAAATGAAATCATGTTGAATAGATATGTATGAAATCTTATGTTCCTCCAAATTGTAACCCCTAGCGAGTGGAGATTTAAAATTTACCTGCGATACAATTTCCTAAATATAATTTCTTAAAAATTAAAGAGAATAAAAAGGGGCATTACAATTATTGTCATAAAATAAGACATATAAAAAAGAATTGCTATATATGGAAAAAAGTAGAACAAAGACAAGAAGGGTAACCAAAAAGACGAAGATTATAATGATGATGATTGTGTTGCTACTGTTATTTGTGGTAGTCTCATTATTCTTTGTTACCATGAGTCAAGTAGTCTTGTATCAAATGAGGGCATGTGGATAGTTGATAGTGATGCTACACGTTTGGTGATTTTAGAGAGTTGAAGATGGATAATGATGGTGTATCTAAGGTAATTAGTATTGGTGATGTTTGCCTACAAATCAACATGAGACTGCTAGTTTTGCTAAGAGGAGTCAAATATGCTCCTAATATATGTTTTGATTTGATTTTTGTGCAAATGCTTAATGATGATGGTTATGATAACCACTTTGGTTTTGGAAAGTGAAAACTCACCAAGGGTAACTTTGTTGTGGCCAGAGGAGATAATCCGTCTAAATTGTATTGGACAAAAGCTTTTGCTACTAAAAATAGTGTGAATGGCATGGAAATTGAGGCATCTGTGTGACACTGAAGGCTTAGTCATATAAGTGAAAATAGGTTGAATTATTAAGTTAAAATGGATGTTATTCAAGGGTTAAAAAGTGCAAAATTGGAGAAATGTTCTCATTGTATGGCTGGTAAGAAAACCAGGGTATCCTTTAAGGAAGTTAGTGTTTTTGGAATTGGTGTATTCTGACATTTGTGGTCCATTGAAGGTAAAATTCTTTAGTAGTGTACATTACTTTGTTACCTTTATTGATGATTGTTCCAATAAACTAAAGGTCTATGTTTTGCAAAGAAAAGACCAAATACTTGAGAAGTTCAAACAATTTTATGCTTTGGTTGAAAGATAGTCAGACAAGAAGTACAAATTCATTCGTACTAACAATAGTGTTGAATATTATGAACCTTTGATGTCTATTGCAAGCAATAAGGTATTGTATATGAGAAGACTCCTCCTAAAACTCCTCAAATGATTGGTTTAACAAAGATGATGAATAGAACATTGCTAGAAAGAGTGAGATGTATGCTCTTAGATGCTAGGTTACCTAAATATTTATGGGGTGTGACACTATACATGACGATGCATGTTATTAATCTCACTCCTACAATTGTCCTTGATAGTGAAGGGTTATAAAATTTAGTTTGGAAAGAATGTGAGCTATGATGATTTGCGTGTCTTTGGTTGCAAGACATTTGTTCATATTCCAAAGAATGAAAGATCTAATTTTGATGCGAAGATAAGACAATGTATTTTTATTAGTTATGGTCAACATGAATTTGGTTATAGGTTGTATGATCTTGTTGAGAAAAAGTTAGTCAGAACCTATGATGTGTAGTTCATGGAATACCAAACCATTAAGGACATTGATAAGGTAGAGAAGACTACACCTAAGAAAGATAGAAATCTAACTAGTGTTGATCTTATGTGGTTGCCTATTCACAATCTAGATAATGTTGAAAGTAGTGTTCAACATGGTGAACGTCATGATAATGTTGATGATCAATAGCTTGGATATGGATTAGATGTTCTTATTGATGATGTCCAAGAGGAACATGAGATGTTACATTATGAGAATCTTAATGATGCACCTGAATTATCTCTAGTTCAACCTAGGAGGTGCAATAGGAAAAAGCAGGCTTCTACAGGGTATTCTTCCTATGAGTATGTGACCTTAATTAATGAGAGAGAACCTGAATATTTTGAAAAGGCCTTGGAAAGTGAACAAAGTAAGAGTGGTTGAATGCAATGCACGATGAGATAAAATCCTTACATGATAATCACACTTATGACTTTGTGAAATTGCCTAAGGGCAAGAGGGCTTTAGAAAATAAGTGAATTTTCAGGGTTAAACATGAGATTAATTTTTTCTCTAAGGTACCAAGCCGAATTAGTGGTGAAAGTTTTCAACTAAAGAAAACGTTTTGATTTTCATGAGATTTTCTCACTTATGGTGAAGATGTCGTCCATTAGAGTCATTTTGAATTTGGTTGCTACTATTGATTTGTAGGTAGAACAAATGAATGTGAAAACTACTTTAGTTGATGGTGATTTAGAGGAAGACATTTACATGAAACAACTTGATGGTTTTTAGGTTAAAGCCAAGGAAAACTATGTATGTAGGTTTAGAAAAAGTTATACGATTTGAACTAGGCTTCGAGGCAATGATATAAGAAGTTTGAGTCTTTTTATGTGAGAGCAAAGTTATAAGAAGACTACTTCTGATCATTATGTCTTTGTTAAAATTTTGTCTAATGATGACTTCATTATTTTGTTATTGTATGTTGATGACATGCTTATTGTTGGAAAAATGTTTCCAAGATAAATAAGTTGAAGAAACATTTGAGTGAGTCATTTGTCATGAAAGACATGAGAGTTGCTAACTAGATTCTTGGTGTAAGAATCATCCGTGACAGAGTGAAGAATGAGTTTTGGTTTTCATAGGAACACTATACTAAAAGGGTGTTGTAGAGGTTCCAAATGGAAAACATTAAGGTAATGAACACTTCTTTTGCAACTCATTTTAACCTAAATGCTAAACAGAGTCCTTCAAATGAAGCTGAAAAGTGAGATATGAAGAAAGTTTCTTATGCATCTACGGTAGGTAGTTTGATGTATACAATGGTGTGTACACGACTAGGTATTGCACATGTTGCTACATCTAGTAGAAATTTGTCAAACCTAGATACAGAGCATTTGAATGTCTTGAAATAGATTTTAAGGTATCTTCCTGGTACTGTTGATATGAAGCTTTATTTTGAAGGTTATAAGTCTACTTTGATGAGCTACTCATATTCAAATTTGGCTGGACACATTGATTCTAGAAAGTTCAATTTGAGTTATTTTATTAAGTTTGAAAGGGGAGCTATAGCTTGACAATCAAAGTTACAAAGGTGTGTGACATTATCTATTACAAAGGTGGAGTTTATTGTCATTACTGAAGCATGTAAGGAATTGTTATGGGTGAAGAAGTTCTTGTAGGAGCTTGGTTTTGTGCAATACAAAATATCCATTATTTTTTGACAATCAAAGTGTTATCCAACTTGGTAAAAATCTAACTTTTAATTCAAGGTCCAAAAGTATTGATGTAAGGTATCATTAGATACATGATGTTTTAGATGTTAAGATGTTGGAGTTAGTTAAAATTTATATTGATGATAATGATGTTGATATGATGACTAAAGCATTACCAAGAGGAAAGTTTGAAACTTGTGAGATTGTCAGTTTGTCAGTTATCTCCCCATAGTTAAGATGGAGAGATATGTTGACTATTGAGTTCCCTTCCTATATGGAGAAATACTCAAAATTAAGCAATCCACTAGATGTCTCACTTATCTAAGTGGAGATGGCTCTGAGGAAAAGGGGGAGAGGTAGTTAGATCTCAAATAAGAGAGGACACTAACAACCTAAGAGAGAAGAAGAGAAAGTAATTTCATATAAACGGAACAGTCATTGTAAAATCACAACTGTAGAGTCGTTCACTGTTGGATTGAGCTAAAATGTTGACATCAAGTTTGGAACATCTGGTCCTTCATTCTAAAAGCTTAGATCATTAAAACAAAGTCAAAGTTGTGAGATATTCAAATCACATAATAGCTTTATTCTTTGAGTTTTTCATCTTCTTGATTTTTTTATTTGTAATCTTTATAACTTTTTTATTTGTTTGGTTGTTAACACTCTTTTGCATATTTGATTGAGACTTTTTTGTACCCTTATTGATCATAGTATAGTTATTTCTTTGGTCTAGACGATTTGTAATTTTTTACCCTTGTTTTGATAGAGGGTTTTCACATTAAACATCTTTAGTGTCTCTTATATGATTGAGGTGATTTGTTATTGTTATTTTTTTTTCTCCTCATAAATTCTTACAAGTTAAAGAAATTTATTTTTGTTGCATTTACTTTGTGATTAGGTTCTTTATTGTTATTTATTGTTGTCTCATCATCAATTACAACACAGAATGAACAAAGTGTATGAGTATGTTTATTTGAAATTTTTTTAGTATCTAATGTGATTTACCCAATCAAAAAGGTAGACATAGACTTCTTACTAATAATGTGACAACTAATACTAATAATATTATTAAAATGATTAAATTAAATATTATTTGTATTAATAATTAACAATACTACCATTGTTTCTATATATAAAAAATAAATACTTAATTTATTAAAATCAATAAAAGTAATTAAATTGATTTATTTTACTTAATATTTTTCATAAATTTAAAAATTATTCCAACATATCTATAGAATTATTTGGCTAAAATACTTATTAGATATAATGACATTACTCATAATTCAATGAATGATTTTTTCAACCTATGAATATGAACTATATTGTTAATAAATTAATAAATTATCCACTTTTATAGGAAATGTTAAGATTTGGTTAATAGATTTCACAACAAATTAAAGATATTAAAAAAACTAGAAATGATTACATTTATAAGTGGTCATATGCTCTAATTAGGAAAAAAATTACTACTATTTATTTATTAAATATAAGAATAAATGTAATAATATATAATTTTTAATATTTCTAAAGTAAATATTAATTATATATATTTTAAAAATGGTTAACATTTATTTCATAATTAACTATTTTTATGAATTTTAACTTTTAAGAGTTTTGGTAAAAACAAAAATAGACTTCATTAATTCTTTCTTTCTTGACATGATTAATTAAATGTCCATATTTATATGCCTGAAAATAGAATCTCATGAAACAAACATTATATATGTAATAAAGTTACTACATTTTTTTTTGGACACATCTAAAATTTTTGATTCATAAAAAGAGTATATTTAAATATACTTGTTTATAGTTATTCTTACTACTACTACTAATATAAAAAAAACATCTTTTTAGGCTTGGGAATTTAAGTCAATAAATTCTGTAGGTACTTTATTTTTATACATAGACATAATGAAATACTCTCTTAACTGCCAAAAATCTATGATTATATAAAATCATGATTACCCAAATTGATTAGCACTAGTATGGTTAATAGTAAAATGCATGAATATAAGTATGAATTAGTGCAATATAAATAGAATATATAATAGTAAAAATATAATTTTTTATATTTTTAAATTAAGAAAAAGTTCATATAAAAAGAAATTTAAACATTATTCATATAAAAATTGTATCCATTAAATTTAAATATAAATATCTAAGAGTCCTTTGACATAAAAAAAATCAATGATTATAAAAAAAATCACCCAAATGGATTTGTTTTAATATAGATACTTGTCATGAAGGTAAATATGGATTAATACAACATAAAAAGAATATATAATAGTTTATAAAAATTAAAACTTTATACTTCCAAATTAAAAAAAATGAAGGATGTTTTCATACAAAAAAAATAAACTTCATTCATATAAAATTATATGCATTATATTTAAATATAAATAAATATCTAAGAGTCTCTTGAAATAAAAGAAACCTCATAATTATAAAAAAAATTCACCCCAAATAGATTTATCGTAATATGGATATCCATTCATGGATAAAAATATGGATTTAATGTAATATAAATAAAACATACATTTTTAAATTAAAAAATGGTGATCTTTTTATACAAAAAGAAATTTAAATATCATTCATAAAATAATGTTGTATACGTTAAATTTAATTATGAACATGTATGAGTCTTTTGAAATAAAAAACCAATGATTTAAAAAAAATCATTCAAATAGATTTGCACTAGTATGATTACTTATGTGATGAATTGATATATATATATGGATTGGCGTAACATAAAACATACATATAACTGTTTAAAAATATAATGTTTTATACTTTTAAATTAAAAAAATTAAGAATATTTTGATATAAAATAAAATTTAAACATTATTCATATAAAATTTGTATACATTAAAATTAAATATAAATATCTACGAGCCTCTTGACATAAAAAATCAATGATTATAAAAAAAATGCCTAAATAGATTTGTCTTAGTATAAATACTCGTTTGATAGATGAATATAAATATAGATTAGTAAAACATAAATAGAATATATAATAGTTTAAAAAAATAAATTTTATACTTTAAAATATAAATGAAGGATATTTTGATATAATTAAAAAAATTAAACATCATTAATATAAAAGTTATATACATTAAATATAAATATAATATCTAATAACCTCTTAATATAAAAAAACCCAATGATTATAAAAACAAAAAAGTAATCTTTCCAATGAATTTTTCTTGGTAGGATTATCAATTTGATAAATGAATAAAAATATGTATTAGTTCAACATAAGTAGAATATATAATAATTTAAGAATTCTTTTTATACTTTCTAATTAAAAAATGAAGGATGTTTTTATATAAAAAAAATATAATATCGTTTATATACAGTAAATTTAAATATAAACATCTAAGTGTCTTTTGAAATAAAAAAAAAAATAATGATTATATAAAAAAATTCACCCAAATACATTTGTCCTAATATAGATACTTGTGGAATTGACTGATATAAACATGGATTAATGCAACATAAATAGAATGTATAATTATAAAAAACTATAATTTTACATACATTTAAATTAAAAATTAAAGGATATTTTGATATAAATAGAAATATAAATATTTATGTACAAATTATATACATTAAGTTTAAATATAAATATTTAAAGGTCTCTTGGTATTGAAAAACTAATTATTATATAAAAAAATCAGTCAAATGGATTTGGTCTAGTATGGATATCCGTACGATAGATGAATATACATATGAACTAACAATAATTTTAAAATATAATTTTTATATTTTAAATTAAAAAAATATTTTGATATAAACAAAAATTTTAAAGCATTCATATAAAAATTGTATAAATTAAATTTAAATAAAAATATATCTACTTAATAAAAAATTATCATTCATTTAAAATATAATCACAAAATAATTTATTTTTCATTTCTTTAAAAAAAATATATTCTTTTTTATTACTAAATATGTATCCTTTTATTATAATATTAAAAATTATTTTTATTAAATAAAAATAAAATTTAAAAATAAACTATATTATATAACTAATTCTTTTAATTATATACACGATTCTTTCCATATTTATAGAGTAGAAGATAAAATTATAGTGATTAAGAAAGATAAGGTTAATTAATTTTCCTGGTACAGTTAACTAAATTTAAATATTAGTAATTTTATAGACTAAGTTTTTACTAAGTACGTCAAAAGTGATTAAATATGATTTTTTTTTTCATTATTTTCCTTATGTTTCATTATTCTCCATTAAAATATATATATGTATGTGTGTTTATCTCAATTACTTTCACTATATTTGTTTTTTACTTGTTTACTACTTTATTTTCCCGTCATTTATTGTCTATAAGTGTTCTTAAAAGGAAAACTTGAAATTTTTTTCTGAAACGATATATTCAAACACTGTGTCCAGACGTTTTTACTTGAACCTTTTAAATTTGGACAATGAATTGACATTAAGCGTACCTAAAAGTTAATATTAGTACGTAGTAAATTAAAAGAAATTGAAAAAAACAATATTAGTTATAATCAAAGTTAATATTTTTTTTTCATTTAATCAAAAGATAATTGTTTTCGCATCAAAGCAATTATAAAGATAAAGTTAATTTATTGACAATTTATAAGATGATTCGAATCTATTGATAATCTTGGTTTGATAATTGACGACAATTTTATTTTTTTTGCAAAATATATAACAAATTAACCAAAATTGTATATAAACAAATTTTTCAATCTAAATTATAAAACAAATTATAATTTTTAAATAAATTATTCAAGTTTCATATTTTAATTTGTGGTAACATGATGTTAATTTTCTTATTTTTTTAGATTATATGTAATATAAAATTTCATATCTCTAGAATTATAACTTTCATATCTTTTAATTTCAAATCTTTTAATCTGTTTTAAAATTTTAATTATTTTATTCTTTAATATGTGACAAAATTTTAAATCTTTCTGAATCGTTAAATTTTTTCATATTTTATATTTTTTTTATATAAAAGCTTTATCAATTTTTTATGTCTATAAAAAAGTTCTCAACCTGTGTTTACGTATATATCTTTAAATATTTTTTAATTTTAAAATTGATAATTTGACAAAAAAAATATAAAACTTTTTGTGAAAAAAAATAATTTA
Source organism: Pachyrhizus erosus (assembly GCA_026544285.1). Taxonomy (NCBI): domain Eukaryota; kingdom Viridiplantae; phylum Streptophyta; class Magnoliopsida; order Fabales; family Fabaceae; genus Pachyrhizus; species Pachyrhizus erosus. Next base: position 11,430 of record JAMLFT010003669.1, on the reverse strand, counting down.
AAAATATTAATACATAAATGAGCATGAACAAATTTCCAACAATTGAATAATTAATATTGACAATAAAAAAATATTTATCATATGTATATAAAAAACTAACTTGCATTATATTCTATAATTAATTAAGTAATAAGATTTATACTTTTTTAAGAAAATATAAGATTCATAAATAATAAATTATTAAAATATAAAAATACCGTCAATTTAGGAAAAAAATTTTAAATGATAAATTTATCCAACCACGTCTATATTCTACAAACATTTTTATATGATATTTATAATAAATTTATTTTATTAATTATACTAATGATTCCAATAGAATTGGAAACTTTCCCATGTTTATAATTATATTTATTAATTTTTTTAACTAATTTATTTATTGAGTTTGGATCTTTAAAAATTGTTTGGAGTATAATATGTTGATCATCAAAGTAATTAAATTAATCATAAAATACACAATATCTTTATTAATTTTCTTGAAAATATCTAATTTTAATTTTAAATTTATGCATGTTCTTAATTAATAATAACATTTTATTTATTTTAATTTAAAAAAGTTAAATTGAAATTATACTTTAGAAAATTATAATTTACTTAATAGGCAATTTGATGTAATTCTTCATGAAGAATTTACTAAATTTTCTAATCTATTCAGAATCTTTAACTTCAATCTTCAAGAACCTAGATTAGAGATTAGAAATGGAAACTACACATGAACCTAACTTCATGATGAGTTGATGAAGTTCTCCCGTAAAGATTGAATATTTGATAAGAGACAAGAATTCTCCTCTAGAAGCTAGAGAGAATTTAGCTAACTCTTTCAAGTGAAGTGAAACAAAACTCAATTTGCATTTATGAATCAAAGTTGATTACATAATTTGCATTTATGAATCAAAGTTGATTACATATTAACTTTTGGTCTATATATACTAGAACCAAAATATAAAACTTAAATCAAGCTTAAGGACACAAAGTGGTGTAAAAAATTACTAGCTAAGGACTACACGTGGCACCTAACTAATTGGCCATGTGACGTCCTTTTTTAAACTTCATTTTAGTAAATAAAAACTTTATTTTAATCTTTTCATTCAAAATCTAGATTTCATTAGTTGAAGGAAAACATCCCAAGTATTAGAAAATATTCAATTTTTTTCCTATTAAGATAGTTGATGTAGCAAAAATGGTTTAAAGAAGAGTCTTGTAACACTCCTTTTTATTCATCTAATTTTGAGAAAATCTTTTTAGGTATTTTATTTCAAGTAAAATTTTTAAAACAAAACTCGCTAGGGGTTACAATTTGGGAGAAACATAAAACTTTATACATATCCATTTAATTGGAATTTGTCTAAAACATGCTCACTTTAATATATAGATCACATCAGGTGAATCTAACATAGCCCATAAATGTATCATCTTCCTGAATCCTATCATGTGTCCATCTCCCTAAATCCTATCACGTGTCTATGTCCCTTCCAAAGGTATTATTGACAGGTGAAACAAGGGTTAGAATTCTTTTACTATCTGTATCTGAAATGTGAGGGTTGTAGGAGTGAGTTATCTATCCTTAAGCAAACATATACATATACAATTAGTAATAGAGGTAGTAAATATACATATATATATATCCCTCTATTAGTAGTAGAGGTGGTAAATATCACTTCTACTATCAATTAAACACATATACAATATAAGGAATCAAAGTTTCAATCAAAATTACATCAATCACAATGACATCAATCAAGTAATATATCATAAAGATAAGATAGAGGTAAAATAGTCATTTTCTCAAGACTCTTAAACTTGTTGTTCAAAATTTATCTTTCTTCTTATACAATTTTTAATCCTAACTTAGTTAACTAATGTATATTTCTGTTCAATGTAAAACTTAATTGAGTTATTCTTTCATTAGTTAAAAGAATAATTTTTAAATAGATAAAAGGGAAAAATGGTCTTTTTACAATTTTTCTTTCAAAAATTTTCTTCTTACATATACATACTTATGTTGAAGATGTTTATCTAAAAAGATATTGAATCTCATTTTGGAGTCAATTTGGATAATTTTTCTATAAAGGGATATTTTAGTAATTTTCTTATAAAAAGGATATTTTAATCATTTCATAAAAATTTACTTTTAAGGATTCCCTATCACATTTCTGACTTTGTAAATGTCATAAAAAATACCTAACATTATTAAGGAATACTTGGGCTATCTTTTCTGAAATTTAGAATGACCAAAATAGTAAAAAAAATTAATTTACTAATGTAGGGGTATTTTGGTCATTTTTAGATAAAAAGTCATTTCCTAAGGATTTTTAACATTTTTCTGACACTAGGAATGATATAATTATTTTAGGTTCATAAGTAGAATATTCTAACTACATTTCCCTAATTTATATTAATAAAATAGTTAAAATTTTAAAATTTTCAAGCTAGGGATATTTTAGTAATTTTATAAAAATTTTCTTCTTATTCACTTTATATCAAATTGATTTTTGGTCTCTACCATCAGTGTATTCAAGATATCTCTTGTAAATTTTTTTTCTAAATTTAAAACAAGATAAACAATAACAATTTTAAATTTTAAATCTAGGGGTATTTTGGTAATTTTCAGCCTAGGGGCAAAATGGTCTGTTGACCATCTTCATCTTCATCCCCTAAAAATAGAGTTTCTATTTGGCTTGAACCTTGCTTTAAACTTTCCAATTCCTCTTCTTCTTCCCAAGCTGAGTTTGTTTTATCAAATTCAATTCGTATGAAGTTAGAATTACTCATTTTACAAAGTATTTACTGGGTTCGAGCAAATTAAAGCACAAGAGCAAGAACAGAAAACGCAAAAATTTGTTCATACTCAATTTTCAGCCTCTTCTAATAATTCTGGAAAAATTTTGTAACCAAAACTCTTCGAACATCATCAATGAAGTTTACTTGACCTACAATTTTTATAAAAAATGGCTTAAATAAGAAGAATCGAATTCTTCGAATTCATGTTTTTAACCTTTTGGGTTTCAATTTGTTTTTCACAAATTCATCTATCTCAGAACGTTAATCTTTCATAAATTTAAACTCAAACATCCTACAATAATTCTAGCAATCAAATTTGAAGGAAAAATAACTCCTCCTACCTGAATTTTGAGTTTCTAGTGAGTCTTATAAGTTTTCTGATGAAGCTCTAGCGTCTAAATGAAATCGTGATTCCTTCTTCCTTTCTTCAAATAAATGGAACCAGGAGGAAGCTTGAATTGAGATGAAGTTATTCATGCAATGAATGGAGGATTTTAGGGTAAAAAGTGCGTTAGTTTTCTTCTTCAACTTCTATCTGATTCTGCTTTTATAGGCAGTTTCTTCCCCTTACTTCATGTCTAAGTAATTCGTAGGTCATGGGCAAACCTAGCTAGGGAAGTCGCAGGGTATGACCAGAGGGTGATTTGCAAGATAGTGACGTTGCAGAGTGAGGAACTTGAGAGGAAGGAGCTAAGTGAGCAGCTTTCATGACGACCATGCGTTTTAACATTAGGTTAAGTACATTCGATTTATAAAAATAAACAGCGATGAACTTAGCGGTCAAATGATAATCTTTGCTCTCTTCCTACTCTTCGACCTCAACGTGCCTCTCTTTGAATCCGTCCCACACCTTTTCTTATTTTGTATTTTTATTTTCTTTATTCAACCAAACACATATGCGTTTTATTTTATATGATTCGTTTTTATGCTACCCACGATGGGTAGCTTAGTTTGTTTGAAACGTGCCTCTCTCTTCCTAACCCTAGGATCAAATTCATCCAACAATTTTTTTTACTTTTCTTTTCTTATTTTCTTTTTATGATTTTCTTTTTCTTTTAATTTTCTGTTTTAATTTTAAACATTTATATTTTTTATTTCTAATTTTTTCAAAAATCCTATAATTACTATATATTTTTCTTCTTCTATTCTTATATTTTCTTTCATCAACTATTTATTTTATTTGCTAAAATTTTATTTATTTCATTTATCTAAATATTTATTTATTAACCTAAAATTTATTCTTAATTCCTAAAAATTTAGATTTTGGTTCTCTTAATTTTTATTCTTTTCTTTCTTTTATTCTTATCTAGAATATCAAAAATATATTTTCTATTTTAAAAATTAAATTATTTCTATTGGTTTTTATTATTTATTTTTAAAATTAAACTAACTAATTAATATATCTCTTTCTTTCTTAATATGATCTACTAGAAAATATTTTCTCATAGAATTTTAAAATATTTTCTATTGCAAGGAGAAGGGGATGCTATTAGTGCAAGTAAGGCTAGAGGGTCCAATTGCATAAGGGACCCTCTTATAGGGTCCCATTCTAGGGCTAGGGATCCTTAATCTTAAGTTTAAAACCCTTAATTGATTTCTAATGGAAGTTAACCTCTTAAGTTAGTTTAATTAACTTGCTTCTAATTTTATTAAGCTCTCTAGACACTTAACTGTTAGAGTTAGTTTAAGCTTAATCAAGATTAGCTAAATTAATTTTTCTAACCATGAATTATTTACCATTCTACCATTAATGAGTTGAGTAAAGTCAACATCAACATTTATTCCTATTTTATTTGAAAATTTTAATTTATTTCTCTTTTTTTTCTTTTCTAAAATTTTATGATGCTTATTTATCACTAAATAACTTGAAATATTATTTTTTTTACAACATTTTATTTATTTTAGTTTTTGTTAAATTATTAATTCTCAACTAATTATTAAATAGAGATATTAATTATTTCAAATTATTTATGGTCTTCTAGATCTTCCTCCTTCATGGGTAGTCTTCTATCATTCCTTCCTTCTTGAAGAGGATTCGATAACAAATCTTGCTTAAGACCATCTAAAAAATAAGGAGACATATCAGTGGCACTAAAGCTATTGTTAACTTCATATTCAAGAGACAAGTCAATTTTATGAGCATTATCATTGATTATCTTAAGAACATGAAAAGGACCATTGCCTCTTGGTTGGAGCTTTGACTTTCTTTGAGAAGGAAATCTATCCTTTCTTAGATGAACACAAACCATGTCGTTAGGTTAAAAAATAATCTTTTTCCTTCCTTTTTTGGTTTGCTTAACCTATTGCTCCATTTTTCTTCCAATATAAGCTTTTAACAAAATTAGCTCTAACAAGACTATCAGAATTAATCATGGAAGAGATGTTAGGTAAAGGCAATCAATCAAGGGAGTTAAGGGGTTAAAACCATACACAACCTCAAATGGAGAGTAAGATGTAGTGGAATTTACCACCTTATTATAAGCAAACTCAATATGAGGAAAACAATCCTCCCAAGATTTTAAATTACTCTTTACCATGCATTTGAGAAGTTGACAAAGAGTCTTGTTCATCACCTTAGTTTGTTTATCAATTTGAGGATGACATGTCGTAGAAAATAGTAATTTGGTACGCAATTTCCTCCACAAGGTCCTCCAAAAGTGGCTAAGGAACTTTGTGTCTTATCAAATACAAGACTTTTTGGCACACCATGAAGTCTAATTACTTCCCTAAAGAAGATATCAACTACATGGCATACATCATAATGTTTGTGGCAAAGTATAAAATGAATCATTTTTTAAAACCTATTAACCACAACAAAGATGAAGTTTTTTCCTTTCTTGGATCGAGGCAAACCAAGCACAAAATCCATAAATAGATCAATCTAAGGAGAAGAAGGAATAGGAAAAGGAGAGAATAAATCATGATGCATTAATCTTGATTTGGTCTTGTGACAAACCACATATTTCTTACAAAATGTTATTACCTCAGTTTCATCTTAGGCCAATAAAAATGTTCTAGTAACACATGCATAGTTTTATCTGCTCTAAAATGTCCCATAAGATCCCCTTCATGCATAGTTTTATCTACATAGTTTTTCTAACCATGTACTTACTTAAAGAACTTTGAGACAAGGATAACCTTTTTCTTTTAAAAAAAATCCATCTTGCCTAAAGTACTCTAAGTAAGCACCCTTTTCGCATAAGTCAACAACCTTAAAGAACTCATGGTCATCTAGATACAATTCCTTGATATGTCTAAACCAAAGCAAGTTACATTCCATCATATAAATGAGTGCATACCTCCTTGACAAGGCATATGCCACAATGTTTGTTTTTCCTTGCTTGTGTTTAAATACATAAGGAAATTGTTCCAAGTACTCTACCCATTTGGCATGCCTCTTATTGAACTTGCCTTGACCTCTCAAATACTTAAGGGATTCATGATCACTATGTATCACAAACTCCTTAGGTAAGAGATAATGTTGTTAGGTCTACAAAGTCCTAATAAGAGCATAAAGTTTTTTTTATCATAGGTAGAGTAATTCAAAGAAACACCCTTCAATTTTTCATTGAAATAAGCAACAAGGTGACCTTCTTGCAACAACATAACCCTTATTCCCACGTTTGAAGCATCACATCCAAGTTCAAAAGATTTTGAATATTTTGGTAGTGCAAGAATAGATGTTTTGGTTAATTTTTCTTTTAGAGTTCCAAAAGCTTTTTCTTGATCTTCTCCCCATTTAAAAACCACACTTTTCTTTACAAGTTCAATAAGAGGAGAAGCAATAATCTTAAAATCTTGAACAAAGTGTCTATAGAAACTAGCCAAATGGTGGAAACTCCTCGCATCACTCACATTTTATGGCTTTGGCTAATCTCAATTACTTTTATCTTTTCTTTATCCACATGCCCTCCTTTAGCACTTATTACAAAACTAAGGAAAACCACACGGTCAACCAAAAAGTACATTTTCCTTATTTGTATATAATTTTTCACACCTTAGCACATTCAAAATGCTCCCCACATGATTAAGGTGGTCCTCAAGTGTTATGCAATAAACTAGAATAACGTCAAAGTAAACCACTACAAAGCGTCTCAAAACATTATTCATTAAACGCATAAACATGATAGGAACATTCATTAATCCAAACAACAATACCAACTATTCATATAGTCTAAATTTAGTTTTAAACATTGTTTTCCACTCATTTCCCTCTCTCATGCAAATTTGATGATATCCACTTTTTAAATCAATTTTTGAGAAGTAAGATGCACCATGAAGTTAATTCAAGAGATCATTTAATCTAGGGATAGGATGTCTATACCTCAAAGTGATGTTGTTGATGAGTTTGCAATCAATGCACATCCTTCAAGAGCCATCCTTATTAGGAATAAGGATCACAAGCATAGCACATAGACTCAAGCTCTCTCGTACAGAGTGATGTTGTTGATGAGTTTGCAATCAATGCACATCCTTCGAGAGCGATCCTTATTAGGAATAAGGATCACAAGCATAGCACATAGACTTAAGCTCTCTCGTACCCATACTTTCTTCATCAAGCCTTCAACTTATTTTTGAATTTCCTTAATTTCTTTTGAGTTACTTCTATAAGCTTCTATATTTGGTAGACTTGCTCACGAAATCAAGTCTATCTAATGCTCAATGTCTCTCAAAGGTGGAAGTCCATAAGGAATATCTTGTGGAAAGACATCTTCAAACTCCTTCAAGAGGTCCTTCATACCTTCATTCAAAACATTACTAGAACACAAACAAAGAGGGTTAGGTAAACACAATTACATGGTTTGTCTTGCTAGCATTATTTTTTTTATCCCTTTTGGAGTAGCAAGCAAACTAATATTTTCTTCTACTCTCTTTTCTTTTTCTTTTCCTTTTTCTTGCTTTTTATTTTTCTTATTTTTTAGGACACGAATTCCCACTTAAACCTTCTACTCTTGCTCTCTCTTTTTCTCCATCTTTGTTTGATATACAATTACTTCTTTTGGTGTCAATGTCTTAAGAGCCACCTTATGTCCTTTGTGCACAAAAGAGTAAATGTTAGAAACAACAATAAAAGCTACATTTTTATCAAATTGCCACGGTCGAGCTAATAACACATATGTAGCTTCCATAGGTGTACATCACAAATCACACCATCACAATATGATACAATAGAGAAAGAAAGTAAAACTATTCTATCCATTACAAGTTCTCCATTCTCAATCAACCATTTAAGCTTATATGACCTAGGATGTGGTGTAACCTTCAAACCAAGCTTATCTACCAACCTAGTGCTAGTTACATTAGTGCAACTACCACTATCAATAATTAAAAAAGCAAACATGTCTATAAATAAAGAATCTAGTGTGAAAAATATTTTCTCTATGTGAATCAATAAAATCATGACAAATAATACCCATGATCCTCCTAATCATCAACAAATCACCCTTTTCATGGGAGTGAAGGGATTCACTCTCACCATCACTGGAGGTATCACGAGATGTCTTAGACGATCTCACTATCACTAGAGGTATCACAAGATATCTTAGAATATTCACTATCAATGCTTCCATTATCAAGCACAATCACAACCTTCTTGTTTGGGCATTAAGAAGCAATGTGACTTTTACCAAGACATTTAAAACATTTAATATAACTAGATTTATGAGTAGGAATTTTTCATTAATTACAACTTTTTCATCTTTTGGATTTTCAAATTTAGAAGAAGAAAGATTTTTGGAAGTTGAAGCTAGTCCCTCCTTGGAACCTCGCTTCCAACTTGATGTGTTTCCATTGCTCCTTTTGTAGTTTTGCATCCTTTTGACTTATTGCTCCACCTTTAAAGTCATGTGGACAAGATCTGTAACGACTACTTTTTCATTTATCAAAATACACACACATAGAAGCTACTTTGTTTTACTAAGTAGGAGTCTCTAAAGATACATTAATAATATTACAAAAAGAAAATTTTCAAACATCATCTCCTAGATCTTCAGAAGGATCCTCTTCCTCAGATATATCAATTCTAGGCGCAGATCTGGCTATTCTATGTCTAGCATGGCCAGTGGAAGAGTTACGTGGTCTTCTCCTTTTGGGATGAGATGGAAAACCAGGAGGTGATTCTAAAACCCTTGGTGGTTCCACCTGTGTTAACACGATCGAGAGATCGATTTGTCCATAAGAAGTGGGGGCTAACGGAGCTGCATGAAAGAAAGTGAAACGAACATATGGAACTCCTTAGACATCTTCTCCTGAAATGGTTAGTGTAGGAGTGAATCTTCGATTCTCAATTTTAATTATATAGTATTGGGGTACCTGATTAATCATATACAAGACATACACATGTAAATACATCTATTTCATCTCAACATGTCGTGTCCTAGATAAATTTCTATCAGTTATAGGGATCCCTTGCTGCCTCATTTACTCCTTTTCACTAGAGGACTTATGCAATCATATTAGCAATTCCATAAGGCAACATTTTTGGGTGACAGTCAGGAGTATATATCTCAAGCTGGTACATGGCTTAGATACTCTCTATTGACTTTGGTAATGTTCTGCTTTGTTGAGGTTACCAAATTGACATTGTGACTCCCTAAGTTGGGTAGTTCACAAACTTAGTGCCTAAACACCCCCAAGGACTTCCACAGTCTACATACATTCCTCAAGTACCTTCTGTAGTCAACCCATTGCATTTCTCCATTCTTTAATCTCACTCTCGATCTATTTATACATCCTTACTTTAGTCGATCAAGTCTTCTATGTACCAGTTCCCTGGAATCTTCTGATCTGAAGATTCTTGCTTGTTCAATTGGCCATCAATAGATCTGTCTTTGGCCTGAGGGAGATCTCTTCTATTTACAAAGACTTATCGATCTAATTACTTCTTGATTTGATATAATAATAAATATGTATTATTTGTTTGGTTAACATCAAAGAAAATTCATTAAACATTATAACATATATACAAGAGGTTTGCATTACAAAGATGTTTTTCTTATCAACCATGATTTCCTTTTAAAGAACCTTCAATCCTTTGAGATTTACAATCAAGTATGAAATTATTAGGGTAGTTAAGAAATTTGACAGCGTTTCTAAATGAGAAAATAAGAAGTAATGAGTACAGTTGAATGTAGGGGTATTTTGGTCATTTCTCACCTGGGAATTTTTGAAATTCTTTGATCTTCCATTTATGGTGAATTTCAACTTATCTTTATGATCTTAATAATTGTAAAAGAAAAATCCATCCATCTTTGCAAAAATTGGAAATATTTCATGTATTGCATTTTTGAAGGTATTTTGGGAATTTTGTTCAAAATATTATTTTGATCCCATTTCCAATGGATTTACTTCAGCTAATTTATTAATAAATAAGATATTTGATATTTCTTACTATTAGACCAAAAATTGCATTTCTTGTGGAAAAATTAATTAATTCCAAAATTAAAGGACAAAATGGTCATTTTCATAAATAAATTTTATTTCTAATGATTTTCTTATCAAAGAAAATTTTTACAGGTCTTAAATAATGTAATGAAAGGTTATAAAAAGGGTTACAAATATTTTCTTCTGAATTAGGTCCAAAAATAATTTTTATTCAAGCAAGGGTATTTTGGGTATTTTATAAAAATAATTTTTATTTTCACAAATTTTAAAAAAATAATGTCTATACCCTGTTCCTTCCTTGTTATACAGTCTTAGGGAAAATTTTCAGAATTTTTAGAGGTCATTTGAGGCCTAAATTACTCAAAACAGATTTAAAATAAAATAAAAGAAATTTTTAAAAGAAAGGGCATTTTGGTAATTTGGTTATCTTCAACCTCTGAAAGGAAATTTTCAAACCAGAAATTTGAATTTGGGGTTTTTCATTCTGGACCATTTTAGGTTCTATTAATCTTACAGAATCATTCCCTGACTTAAGACGATCTTACTCTAAGTTTCAATTTGAACTTAGAGGCTCTCTACTGGCTAATTGAATAAGGTTTTTCTTTCGTTAAAAAATGGAAGTTTTCTCTTCGATTCCAACAATTCATGGAGTTTTAGAGCTCATAATTGAACATAAATGAAATATACATGAAATAGAATAGTCATGTAATTTAAATTAGAAGAAAAGAAGACTCCTCCTACCTTAACTCGAAGCTCGAAGTTTCCTTTAATGGAGGCTCGGGTTTCTTGATGTTCTTCGCGTTTTTGACCTCGTTACTTTGATTTCTCCTTCCTAAATATTTTTGGGTGTCGTACGAAGCTAATAGGATCGATTTGAAGGATTTTGGTGGATTAGAGAGCGAATTCGAATAAAAACTTTTCTCTGCATTTTTTGAGTTTTCAAGCTTTCGGTCATGGCTATTTATAGCCTCTAGCCATCGCCTACGGTGGTTATTTTATTCGTTTCAGGCCTAGGATAGGTTTGCTGAGTCACGGCGGTCGTAGGCTAAGTTGGGGCGGCGGTTTGCAGAGTTTTTGAAACTCGTCAATGGCGGTTTGGAAGAAGGTTGAAGAAGATGTCTCAGAAGGAAGGAATAAAGTTATTTTAATTCGATAAATAGTCAGCGATGGGCCTAGCGGTCTAATTGGTAACGAAACTCTCTTCTATTCCTAAGCGCCTTCGAGGGGGTGGGTTCGAATCCCAACTATCCCCCTTTTGCGTTTTCG
>JAMLFT010003668.1:0-21453 GCA_026544285.1 Pachyrhizus erosus | reverse complement strand
CATATTACATTGAATTTAATATTACACTTAAATTTAAATTTTAATGTAATTTTAAAATATGAATTAATAAAATAATTAAATTATGTTTAATGATATTTTAAATAAAAATAAATTATTATTTTTATTGATATATATTTCAATATTTGTATAAGAAGAATGATATTAAGAAATGTAATATGAAATAGAGTGAAATAAAAGAAATTTCACTGTAGATTAATAGTAAAAACTTACTAAATTTAATAAAAATGAATAGTAAATTTTTTTCATAAAAACTTGAGATTTGACAAACTTTCCTTCGCAGAGTTTTTCAATTTTATATACTATAGATTGTAATCATCTAAGGATAGATACACTTTTACTTACTCATCTTAAAGACAAACTCTATTTAGAGGAATTGTTATGGAAAGAAAGTACAAAATTAATTCCAAACTTCTTGGAGAGACCTTCTTTTAAAGTCCATGTTTAAGGTGAAAAATTCTATTTTTTTTTTTTTACTTTTTGAAAGGGTTATTCTTGCAAGGTATGTTTGTTTTTATTATTAGTAGTGTTCTATTTATTTCTATCAATACTATTAAATAAGATTAATCAATAAATCAATTAAGATACTAATTTAATGTTTATTAATTTAATTATAATTAAATCATGATTAAATCAATATTAATAAAATAAAATAAAATAAAAATTGAATAATACATAAAATAATATTAAAAACATAATATGATAATTTTATAATGCTAAAAAATAAAAAATAAAACCTAATTTTATAGATTTTGGACATTTAAAATACATACAAAAGTTGAAATAAAATGTATCATAATACAATTAAGTTTAAAGTTTTAACAATATACATAAACTTTTATTAATAATAATAACTTTACGTTTAGAATAAAAATAAAAAGACAAATACTTTAACTTAAAAAAACAAATTATAATAATATCTTATACAAATTATATTTAATATTATTCTTTTTTTATTTTTACATTAATATTTTTTTTATTTAAAAATATTATACTGACATTTTTTTATATATTATATTGACAATTTTTTAAAAAAATTATTATAAACCATAAAATAAAATAAAAATCTGTAATTTGAAAAAATTTAAAGAAATATTACTATAATTTGTTATTAACTTAATTTTTATTTTTTAAAAAAGTTATATTAATAATTTTTCATCAACCTACTGCCTACAGTAGACCAAATTTTAACTGATTTTTATGAATTTGACTGGGTTTTCAGTTCTTTGACCGGTTTATCTTTAGGTCATTTCAATATTTCTTAGTTAATAAATTTAGATAAATACTAACCAGTATCGATTAAGGAAGTAAAAAAAAATTGAATTACGTTATCATATAATTTTCAATATTTTTTTCTTTTTTAATTCTTTAACTAGTAAGACCCACAAATTTAATTTGTTTTATGGAGAAAAAAATTGAACAGAAGCATAAAACTTTGGTCACTTTTTTCCGGGTCGCATCGATTGGTTTTGGCGCCATTCACTGTACAACGCAAACTCACTTAAAACTTTGCCTTCTCTCTTCTCTCTTCATTCTTCTCACCAATAAGGTAATCTCTCTCTCTCTCTCTCTCTCTCTCTCTCTATAACCTTTTTCTCTGTTCTCTACGGTTTTCTGCCTCTAATGGTAAACTACAGATTCTGCTGCATCTTGTGTTTATCAACTGTTGCTATTGTTTTTCAATTTCAGTCTATGGATTTTGTTTATTTTCCCAAGTGGGATGTGAAATCTCAAAAAAGAAAATATTATTTGGGGAGGGGGGGTGGGTGTTAAATTAGCAATGAAAGTTTCAGGTTTTTGAAAGTGGGTCTGAAAAACTAGGAACGGAAGTGACCCCAGTCCTTGTGATTGAAATTATCCTTCAATGAAATGATGACCAATTTACCAAATGTAAAATTTTGTTGGAAAATTGCACTGTTGGAAAAGCCTGCATTGCATTGCATTACTTGGTTTCTCAACCATTAATAGCTTTGAATTGAGTATCAGATCAGAGATTGATTTTCTAGGTCACATTGCTTGTGCTTTGTCTTCTGTGTTTTCCTCTGTTTAAACTTTATTATTGTGCTGTTATCGAACGGTTTCATTGTGAGATAATAGTAATTATATGTTTGAGTTGTTTTCTAGAACAACGTATGTGAGTGGATGTGTTCCTTTTTTTATTCTTGGCCCGCTTTCTTCTGTGTATGATAGGGTTCCTTTAAGTTCTTCACAGATTAACTTATTTGGAAATTGTCTCTGAATATATTTCCTATATATAAGGTGGGAATTTGCTAGGTGAAGAATTAGGTGATTCAGTTGTTGTTGGACCAACTTAATGTCATCTACACATTGTATTTTCAGTTTCTTTTAGCTAGATATCACTGAAATTCTCAAACTTGGCTTGTTTCAGTAAAATTTATTTTTGAAAAAAAACTCCTATTTAATTCTAGGCAAATTCTTTATTGTCTAGCATTGATGCTTTTTTATGAATTTGGTCAGTATAGTGATTATTATAGATTATAGTCAAATTTTTTGAGTTTTCATGGATTGGATAATGTACTTACGTTAATTGATACCACTGAAATGGAGGATCGAGGAGCCTAAGATTGCATTTAATATGTTTTTCTTTGGGAGGGATGGGGAGGGTGGCTCTGATTTTCTGATGTATGAAGTGCTAATATGGTATGACTGAAAACAATAATAAAATGGACTTCTTATATTTGCGCCACCATTGTACGGTTGGTATAATCTGTTCTACAATTAACAATTGGCATTTCTACTTATTGCCTTATCCTTTTGATTCATTTCTAATTGATGGTTCCCTTGTTGATCAGAAGTTAATGATCTTCAGCAGCTGAAATAATGGATAAAGACATAACCCCACAACTCCCCAGAAGAATGACCAGGTCTTCTGCTTCATCTTCTGCATCCACTTCAAATAACGTAGCTGCAGCAGAAGTAAATAACCTCAAACCTCTAACAATCAATGACCTTTTAGTTGGAGGAGACCCCATCAGTCTAGATGATATAATTTATAGCTTTCCTGGTAGAAGTAGCCAGATTCTTGAGATTGTGCGCCATTTGGGACCACTGAATTCACCAATGCTTCCTTTTTTCTTATATGGAAGTTCTTCTACTGGAAAAACCAGTATCATTCTTCAATTATTCAGGCATCTCAACAGGCCTCTGGTTTATTCAAGTTGTAGGACATGTTATAACCAGGGTATCTTATTTGAATCTATTCTAAATCAGTTACTTCTCCATAGAAAAAATGCTGCCAATGGTTATTCGAATGCAAAACGCTGTGAAAGACCATCTGACTTTGTCAATTTTCTTCGAGAAGCATTGACCAATGTTATAAACAGTCTGAAGGAGAAGTCAGAGAAGTTGATCTCAAATGAGATGACACAAGGGAAAATTGGAAATATGATTTACTTGGTATTTGATAATTTTCAGCTTGTTAGGGAGTGGGATAAAAGTTCAACTATATTGCCCTTGCTGTTTAATCTCTATGATCTGCTAAATATGCCTGATGTGGGTCTAATTTTTATCAGCAGTACTTCTCCAGATACCTTTTACTCTAACATGGGTTATGTGGAGCCCATTCCCATTTACTTTCCTGATTACACAGAAGAAGATATTCGTCAAATATTTTTGAGAAACCAAGTGAATCAGAAGCTATATTCCTCATTTCTGGAGTAAGACATTTTATCCCTATATTACTTTCCATTTTCAGCTTTACATGATCTCATATAAGGAAGACTTTTATGTCTTTCTTGCAGTGTAACTCTGAAGTATATCTATGGAATTACTAAGCAGGTTGGTGATTTGTCTGCTGTCTTAAAGCCACTATATGAAAAATATTGTGAACCTTTAAGCGATAAGGGGAAGGGAGTTGCTCCTAATCCAGAGATGAAGCAAAGGCTGATGACTCATATCAAGCCTCATATTGCCTCCTCTTTGAATGAGATATTTAAGGTTTCATCTCTTTCTTCAACTGAAGTTGTGACTCCTAAAGAGGAAAAGCGGAAGGGAAATACCCAGAGATTGGAGCAATCTGAAGAACTTGGCAGTCTTGAATTTCATATGTCTACTAGTGCAAAATATCTTCTGATTTCGGCATTCCTTGCCTCCAGAAACCCAGCTACTCTTGATGCTTCACTTTTTGATTCCAAAGGTGGTTCTGATAATCGGAAGCGAAAGAGGAAGTAAGTATGATGATTTAATACCAAATGTGTTTTTCTGACACTAAAGTAGCATATGATTTTTGTTTATTAGACTTTATTACACTGGTTACAGCCATGCTCTTTATCATTTCGAATGAAACCTTTTCCCCCTACTTACTTTCCTTTTCAGTATTGTCCTTGTAGGAATTAAAATTCTAACTATTGTCTGATTGGATGTTATTCTTTTGTAGTTGATGTTAGAAGTTAGCTTTGTGCCCAGTATATTTTTGCTTTCGTTTCATGTCTGAGTTGTGCTTTTTCATGTGTAGGCCCTCTGAGAAAGCGCAGGAACGGAAGGAAACTTTAGAACACGAACTACTAATGAAAGGACCTGGAACTTTCCCATTGGAGAGGTTGTTAGCCATCTTTCAGTGCCTTGTATCAGTTGCAGAAGAATCATTCGACGAGGAGGAACATAATAATGATGGATTAGGAGTTGAATGTGGCAATGGTGGACTGATGTCTGACATTCTTTTGCAGCTATCCAGCCTCTGCAATGCTAATTTTATATTCAAAGGAAGAAGCTGTCCCATTGAAGGCTCAACCCGATATCGATCAACCATATCTGAAGACCTTGCTTTGAAGGTGACAACTTTGTCTCACCTAACACCCTCAAAGTTCTGTTATTGTTTATATAAGTAGATTCAAAATATACGTAAACAAAGAATAATGCTTAATGCTTTCAATATTGTTAAGCAGGTTGCAAGGAGCCTAAAGTTCCCATTATCAAAGTATTTGTATAGAAGTTAGTAATCTTTGATGTCAGCGCATCTCAAAGCTTGGTTATCAGTTTTTTTCTGTGATATATCTGCCAAGAGTGTATACAACCTCTACTGTGCTCTACTGTTATCAACATGAAATGGGTGGAATCCCCTAATAATGGTTGAAGCCAAACCATTGGTATAGAATGGATAAATATGACAGTGGCAGTTCATGGGACGGATGGACTGAGTATTTTACAATGGACAATTGAGTTAATAGGATTTGGTTTATTACTCCATGCCTTTAATATTTCTCCCAGACACTTTTTAATATTGCAGATTGTAAGTGGTAAAGATCCTGATATTTATGTTCTTTAGCTGATATAAAATAGTAATTCGGCATAAAATTTGTGTTGGTGCCAAAATTTGTGTTAGCACTGTTGATGTCCTAAAAGGAATGCCGGGTTTGATGGATGTTTAATGTGGGGGATTAGACAAGTCTTTCTGACATATCTTGGCTGGTTTTATGTTTTGTTGTAGACTTTTGGTTACATTTTTTACTTGAATTTGAATTCGAATACATCATAACATATAAAGAACAATGTAGATGTACCTTAATCTTCAAAATCAGTCTTTAATGTTGGCATCTTTATAGTTAGCAAGTATTGTAATATTTACCAGTAGGAAAATTCTTGGATGCGTTTATATACATTATAATGAAAGATGTGCACATGTTGACGTAGAAACGGGAAACCGATTACTGAGACTGGTTTAATCACGAACTGGACCATTTAATCAACTGAAACTATTTAAATTGTTAGGCTGAAAGGCTGGTCAAATTGTGATTGCAATGGAATCGGTTCAAATTAAGCAAATTACGCAAAGGGTAAAGAAGGTATCAAACACTCTACATAGAGGAACATTTTACCACTGTTCCAGCAATGGTTATTAATGATATTAATAATTTTTATTTATATTCTTATCTTTTTGAATTATTTTTATTTGTATATATTTAATGTTAATGTGTCTAAATTATTGTAATATGAACTTGTGGATATTATATCGATGGATAAACTTTAAGATATTGCTATATTATTTGATTACACATATATATTATTTTGTCATGTTAATTTGTTATTTAATAAATTATATGATAAAATATATACTTAATTATGATCGATTCCATCACAAACTTAAAATAACCATAACAATTAATCAAGAATTAGTGTTTTTTTCAGTTCAATAGACAGTTATTTTTTAAAAATTGATCAAAAGAAAGCGATAAAGATACAAATTTCCTTGTTAGAGGGATCTAATAAAATAGCCGAATAATCTAATTTCCATCTAGGTGTCATGAGGTTGTTCTCAAACAACATGTATATCGAGCTTGTGTATGCTTAGATAAAGTTTTATAGGCGGAAACTGCCCTCCGATTTTCTCTATACAGAAAGTACTTAAGTCGTGGAACAAAGGCATGGGCAAAAGGGAAAAACCCCAGTAAAGTGAGTTTGGCTATAAAGCAAGTAAAAATGGATCTAATATTAGTTTAAAGTGTATTGTAAGCTGAACTTACTAAAATTTAAGGGTAGATACACTTTTACTTATTCTTCTTAGGACAAACTCACTTTACAGTTTTGTTATAGAAAAGGCACAAAATTAATCCAAAATTCCTTGAAGATACTTTTATAAAGGCCATGGTTTATGGTGAAAACTTCCATGGTGTCTCTTTTTTCTACTTTTTTTAGGGGTTTAATCTTCCAAGACATGTTTGGTCATCTGGTAGTGTTCCGTCTGTTAGTATATTTCCATGGCTATATAGGCTACACCTTCCTTGACATGTTATCTTCAGTCAAGAATTTTCTCCACGGTTGAAAGGATATTCCACACCAAGAACATCATTCCAAGAACCTGCAATAAAAGATCACATGATTGAAAACCAAGACAAAAGTTGCAAAACAAGTAAATTCCAAAATGATGAGTGGGACTCTCAGACCTCGCTGGAGTATGAAACCAGTTGCAGCTGTACCAATTACACCAGCGAGCACTCCTGCAGTATTCAATAGTCCGAGCAATACACCCTGAAATTAAAACTCGTGAACATTTTGATAGGGACATATCGATGTATGACGGTATGAGTGTCAAGGAGAATAATTCAAGCCAAGTGTATTGCAGTCTTTATTCTTTTGGTAAGATTGCTATCATGGTCTCCTATGCTCTCTTTAATGTCGCTATCAGTATTGAACACTTTTAAGCTCACTTTCGACAGTTTATCAGTCCTAACACCTGTAAATTAAGAAAACAATGACTCACAGCATAGCGTGGTCCAATGTCTTGGTGATTGGAATACAAACCAGATTGTGAGAATACATCAGATCCCTGTCAAGAAATTAACAGATTATGGTTTAAATTAGGTGATTCTACATATATTTGACCTATATTTAAACATGTAGATATTCTAATGTTTCACAATCAGTAGAAAACTTACAGCATAAAAAAATAACAAAGAGGAAATTCAAACCTAGGAATATATGCTGATACAGCTCAAACCTGACTACACGCCATGCACAGTACAGCCATGACAGGTGTTCTAACATGACTCAGCTGTGAAAGGAAAAAAGGCAGGACCCAGAACCCAATTGATTGCATGATCTGCAAACTCGAAAGTATTAAAAGCATAATCATTTTTTGAAGAGTGAAATGAATGCAAAATATTTCCTTCTATTTAGCACTGAAATGAATAATGCCACAGTACTATTATTTGAGAATAAGGACATTCCATTAAGAACATCATTTGTATAACAGTTGGCTATGCATGACAAAAATTCCACCACAAAAGCAGTGATTTTCTTGCCTTTTGAACAACCGCTATGGAGAGGCCTTTTCTCACTAGTGTGTCAGCAATCCACCCACCAATCTTTGCAAAAGCAGCCACGGTTAACCATGGAAGTACACATAAGAGCACGGATTTGGTGAGGTTGAACTTCAGAACCTAAGAAAATGATCCATTAGTCTATTCATTCAATAGACTAAATGAGGAAATGTAATGTAATAAATACTATGAGTTCATTGCAAAAATACATGTAACTATAGAAGGTGATGTTAAATTTAATAAAAAGGGGTTAGTACCTGATTATAGTAAGTAGGCGTCCAGATTAAAAGAATAAATGTCCCCCAATTGTGACAGAAATGGGAGATTTTAAGAGCCCAAACAGGTGCTTTTGGTAAAATTAATTTCCAAGGAATGGAAGAAACAGGTGCATTTGATACATTGCCTTCCAGTATGAGCCTTTTCTCCTCTAACCCAAGATCAGGGTCATCCTTTAGGGAGCTATATGCCTGGAAGAGCCCGACAGAGAGGAAAGGAAAGTTATCATGCTAAGCAGGAACTAAGGAGTACCCCTCTCATTTAGAAACTTCAAGAAAAATGACTGTTGCACCAAAATAAATTTTAGAAATATAGTGCAAAATGGCTTATCTACTCTTATATTCATTCAATGAATAATTGATTCTTAAAAATTTGCATTTTGACGAAATTGAAGCCGTATACTATGCAACACTTGTGTGAGACTGTCCCTTAATTAATCAGCAGACATGCAAAACACGGGTTATTGGGGGGAAGATGCTTTGTTTCCTCCTCAAACATTTTCCCATTGGGAAAAGATACATGAAGTAGATTTCATTGAAATTAAGTGAAAGCTGACTTACCTTTCTCAACCACGAGGCAAACCAGGTACTTCCAAGGGATCCCAAAGAGTAAAACACTGATGGCCACCCAAAATTTTGGATTAGCAATGGTGAGAATACCAAGCCGACGTCAGAACCAAGTTCCATGCCACTATATACTCAGGCAAGTGATCTACTTCTCTCGGAAATTGGAATCCACTTGGAAAGCATATTATTCATAGCAGGCATGGCAACACCCTGAAAACAAAGAATAAAGCATACTTTGGTGCTAAATCATATTCGTGTCTATACTCTGCATAGATTTTGAACATGGGATCATTCATATGAGAAAATATCATCCATTTTATTTTATTATTTGACACAGATAGCTTAACTTTGGGGGGTGGAGGGAGTATAAACTATGAAGGTATGTTTGGCCATCTTGGCTGAATTAAGTATCCTTGTGCATCACTTTCCCCATCTGATTTAAAGGAGAAAAAATTCATGCTTTCAGGTTGGTTTTCTAAATTTTTCTTCTTGCTTACTAGATAAATAGGTGCAAGCAATCTTATCTACCTAAAGTTCATCATAAATCTTGTTAGAGCCTAGATAGTTGACACTCTAAAATTTTGATGAGAAACAAAGCATTAAGAATTGGATGAATTTTATGAATAGCTAATGTTTATCAAGTGCGTAGAGAATCCTCAAAAGTATTCTTATAAATCATTTGATAGATCAAAGACTTGAGTGTCTGTAGTGTACATCCTAGTGTCCTATCAAGCTGAAGTGTATGTTATCCAAAGCGTTTTGAAACTTGTGAGAATCTTGATTTGAAATTTATCTTTAAAAGAAAACCTTAAGTTTTTTAAGTTTTTTCAAGTCTTTTATTTTTTTTGGTAAACCTACTGTCTGACCCGCTCAGACGCTTATTCAATAGTGCTTTCGAAACTCATCTTTTGTCATTATAAAAGTCTTTTTAATTTGAAAAAGGAAGAAAAACTCAATTCAGCTCTCCATTCTTGATTCCTTTTTTCATTTTAGGCTTCTTCAAAGTTGATAATTGGTTTTGCATAAGAATAGATAGCTGGATAAGTGACCATATGAACTTAATTACTGAACCAGGTTAATGAAACCATGGAAGTAGAATATTTTTTTATTTTTTTGGAGAATTCCATGGAAGTAGTATAGATATATAATAGACCAACCTCAGTACCTCACCAATCCCCATAAAGGCCCGCATAATAAGCAAACAAGGGAGCCCAATTCTTGCAACAATAGCAGTTAAAACTGTTGCCATTGACCACCAAAACCTAGCACTAGCTTACCACCAAGTTTGTCTGCCCATATGCCATCAAGAATCTAAACCCAAAAACAAAACAACATTGTATAAATATCAGTATGAAACTATGAAAAAGACAGTTGAAGATCCAAAATTGTAGCATAGGTAACATAAAAAAGTTATGCCAGGTTCAATTAGCAGTAGTACACTAATGCATACTAGAAGATAAATATATGAGTTCAATTTGCCGTTAGACTAATATGTTCTAGGCAGTGGATATAGCAATCTGACCTGAGTAAGTAGATAACCCTAGAAAAAAGATGACTGAATTAGGCCAACCGTTGCACTGTTCCAATTAAACTCTTGTGACATTGGAAGTATTGCTATGCTCATATTCATCTGTAGATTATAATGGATAGGTAAAGCATATGAGAAGAAACATTAGTAGTTCGTACTAAGTTATCAAGAATATGGAAACTTAAAATCACAACTAAATATTAGATGCTTAATATTAGAAATAAAGATACAAAAGCAATTATAGTAGGACCTACCATTATTTATGTAGGGTCTATTGAATTTGCATTTGTGTCTTTCTCTCTCACAAAATTACGTTGTCTTTTTAGTAAGTAACATGAGAGGATCCAAATCCTAATTTAAACAGAAAGCATAATAACGACTTATGCATGAAAAAGTAGTACAATATTGAAAGTTGTAGAGACCATGCCATGCCAACTCAATGAAATACGAAGGAATGTACATGTTGGAAATATGAGACATGGTAAAAATGAATATATAGTAATTTTGATTGTGAATACCCAAAGAAGACACTCACACGGTCCATGTTGCACAGCAGAAATGCTGCAAAACATAGCAACACAATAACCCAGCACTTAGGAAACTGCTGCCACAAAGAATTTGTGGAACATTTCCTTCCATGAGAATGGCTTCACCTGTCCCTTCAGTTGATGCCAGAGGATCCACCTTAGTTTCTGTAATATCATACTCCTCAGACTTGTAATGAACACAAGCTGTATTTGCCTTACCAAGTTGTTTAAACCTGGTCCATAAGCTGCTCTTTGTTGAATAAGGCTACTAATATAGGGATCTGAAGAGAGGAAGCACTGACATTTTCTGTTGAATAAGTATTAAAAGGTTTCAAAATGAGAATGATTCTCAAATATTTCATTTACAAAATACAAGAGTACATATATACAAGTCTGTCTACGGTTACTCCTTGATAAAAGGAGATAAAAAACAGAAAAGGAATAACAACTATACATATCTGTTATAGCTATACAAATCTGTTAATAACAAAAATATTTCTATTTAAAGCTAATCAAGATATTTGACTTATCTTAACACCCCCCCTCAAGTTGGTGCATGGATATCACACATTCCTAACTTGGACAAAGATTCATTAAACACTCTGCTTGCTACTCCTTTAGTGAGGACATTTGCTAATTGGTGTTCAAACCTTATAAACAAAAAAACAATTATTCCAGCTTCAAACTTCTCTTTGATGAAATGTCTATCAATCTTTACATGCTTTGTTCGGTCATGTTGGACAGGATTGTGAGCAATCTTTATAGCTGATGTATTGTCATAGTACAAACTCATAGCCTCTTTTGGTTCAAAATCCAATTCTGATAATACATTTCTCACCCATAATAGTTCACATACTCCAAGTGCCATACATCTAAACTCTGCTTCAACACTTGATCTAGCTACTACTGGTTGTTTTTTGCTCTTCCAAGTTACAACATTCCCTTCTACATAAATGAAGTATCCAGAGGTGGATCTTCTATCATTTGTTGAACCTGCCCAATCAGCATCAGTGTAACCTTCTACCTTTAAATACCCATGGTTTGAGAACAGTATTCATTTTCCAGGAGTGGACTTTAAGTATCTCAATATTCTTTCTACAACATCCATATGAGGCTTACGTGGATCATGAATAAATTGACTCACAACATTCACAACATAAGTAATGTCTGATCGTGTATGGGACAAATAAATCAGCTTTCCCACTAGCCTTTGATACCTCCCCCTGTCTGTGCTATTTGAGTTTAGGCATTGAAAGAGTTGATGGTTTTGTTCAATGGGACTGTCAACCGGTTTACAACCCAACATCTGGGTTTCAGAAAGTAAGTCAAGGATATATTTTCTTTGGAATAGAAAGATACCACGTTTTGATCTAGCTACTTCAATCCCAAGAAAATATTTAAGATCTCCAAGTTGTTTCATCTCAAATTCAGAAGCAAGATGTTGCTGTAGATTCGAAATTTCATTTTGGTCATTCCCTGTTACTACCATATCATCAACATAAATAATCAAGGCTGTGATTTTTCCTTGCCTTTTCTTCAAAAATAAGGTGTGATAAGAGTTACTTTGGCTATAGCCTAGTGTCTTCATAGACTTAGTGAACCTGCCAAACCATGCTCTTGGTGATTGCTTTAATCCATACAAAGCTTTCTTTAATTTGCATGCCTTGAACCTAACATTCCTGGTGGGGAGTCCTCGTATACTTCTTCTAATAGGTCTCCATGTAGGAAAGCATTTTTAACATCAAATTAAAGAAGTGAGTAGTTTTTGTTTGCAACTAGTGACAAAAGTATTTTCACAGTGTTGAGTTTTGCTACTGGTGCAAAAGTTTCTTGATAATCTACACCATAGGATTGAGTGTAACCTTTAGCCACTAGCCATGCTTTATACCTCTTAATAGCTCCATCAACTTTTTGTTTAATTGTAAAAACCCATCTGCATCCCACGATTTTCTTCCCTTCTAGTAAGGACACAAGGTCCCAAGTGTTATTTTTTTTAAGAATTGTCATCTCCTCAGCCATAGTTTCAGTCCATCTAGGATCTGCCAAGGCTTCCTGCACATTACTAGGAATAGAGATAGAGGATAACTTGGAGAGATATGATGCATATGACTGGGATAACTTATGAGATGACACATACTTACTTATGGGGTATTTCACCTTGGATTGGATGTCAGGGTTCATATCTAATTGGAGGTTGACCACGGTTAGAACGGGTTGGAAGATGATATTGGACAATAGCTGACTCGATGTTAGGTGTAACAGTAGTTTCATGCAAATGAGAATCAACTTCATTTATATTTGAATCAACAAAAGTTGCATCAAGATCAAGGTCAAGAGGTACCTCTAAAGAGTCATTCAATGAATGTTGAGCTTGTGGAGAAGATTGAACCAATGGATTATGATCAAAATCAGAAGGCACTGTATTATCTTGATCTTGTCTCTCAACTAAACCTTCATTAAAGATTGACTCAATCTTTATAGAGTGATCATCTTAGGTAGTTGAAATATCAAACAACTGAACATCATGGTGTTGCACTCACTTTCCCCTGAAGTGTAGAGCTAGTTTTCTCTATATAAAAAAAATCATGTTCATGAAATGTAACACCCAAGGAGATAAAAATTTTTTTGATGATGGGTGATAAGCACAATAACCTTTTTGAGTTGAATCATATCCCACAAAGACACATTTAATAGCCCTATGTTCAAGATTTGTACGTTGATGTGGGTGTAGGTGAACATAGACTACACATCCAAAGACACGAGGGGGTAAATGAGCAATGGAAGGAAGAGGACAATGATCAAATAGAACATCTAGAGGCCTTTTAAAGTTGAGGGCACTAGAAGGGGTTCGATTAATCAAATAAATTGTAGAGTTTAAAGTCTCCTCCCATAAATGAGATGGAACACTGCCACATATTAAGAGTGATCTAGTGACCTCTAAAATGTGTCTGTTTTTCCTCTTAGCCACCTCATTTTGTTGGGGTGTATGTGAGGGCATCTAGTTTGATGCAGAATGCCATTAGAGTTCATGAACTTTATTAATTCTCTCTTAAAATATTCCCCACCATTGTCTGATCTAACAACTTTTATGGATGTGTTAAATTGTGTGACGATCATCTGATAGAAAAGACGAAACACTTCACACACATCACTCTTATGTTTAAGCAAATATACCCATGTTACACGGGTACAATCATCAACAAAATTAATGAACCATTTCATGCCATTAGGTGTGGAGTTCAGTGCAAGGCCCCAAACATCAATGTGGATTAATGAAAACGGAAAAACAGCTATATTATTGCTCAAGGGAAAAGTAGCATGATGGCTTTTGGCCATAAAACAGGTTTCACAAAAAAAATCTGAAACATTACATTTATGAAATAGAGATGGAAACAATCTTTTTAGATAGCCAAAAGAGGGATGTCCTAATCGTTTATGCCACAGTTAGATTTCTTCATTGTTTTTATTCTGTTGGTTGTCACTTACAAGATGAGCCAATACTTCTTTATGGATTTGGTGAGAAACATGTTCCAAGTAGTACAAGTCTCCATTTTGTTTACCACTGCCAATCTTCTCCTTGGTATGGATGTTTTGGAAAAGTCAATGGGTAGGGAAAAACAAGGAAACACAGTCATGAGATTGTGTTAGTTTATTGACTGAAAGGAGATTACAATTCAAAGTAGGAACAAATAAAACACTAGTAACTGATAAGGAAGATGAAAGGGATACGGTACCAACACCTTCAACAGGAGATGATACCCCATCAACAGTAATAATGACATTTTTAGAATCATTAGAAGAGAAATGAGTAAATTTATGAGGATCACAAGTCATATGGTTAGTAGCACCTGTATTGATTATCCAATCGCTATTCCTAGTAAAAACAAAAAGACTAAGAGCAGGGCTAGATATACCTGACTTAGCCACAAATCTAGCAACCCCAAAATCAAGTTTCTCCTTTGTAGAGATAGTAGTATCGGAAGAAGCCATAAGAAATCATTCAATGAAACCAAAAACACAGCTCTTATTCCTATACAGTAGAGGAATTCAGAGTTGACTTTGATACCATATTAAAAGGTTTCAAAATGAGAATGATTCTCAATTATTTCATTTACAAAATACAAGGGTGCATATATACAAGCCTGCCCACGGTTACTCCTTTATAAAAGGAGATCAAAAACAAAAAAGGAATAACAGCTACACAAATCTGTTATAGCTATACAAATCTGTTAATAACAAAAATATCTCTATCTACAGCTAATCAAGATATTTGACTTATCTTAACAATAAGTTGTTCATACAGTGAATGGATTTCTGGAATAGTGGAGAACAACGCTACACTTCATCATGAAATGTTGGTATTGGTTTTGAACCCTTCTCATTCAAAGGTTCTTTAGCATGAAAAAGCATCCCATGCCAGCAGCATCTTGATAAAGGATCCTTTGCAATCTGGACATCATACCGTGAAACAAATACACAAGAAATGCCCCATCTTTGAGGTGATAGATCCTTTCCCAATTGATATACACTTCCTGCAAATATCTAACAGTTGCTAAAATTTGTCCAGAGTCTACCATATAGTGATCTACATGAAGCAAGCTTAAAGGGTTTCAAAAGGATCAAAATCCAACCTAATTCATACACAATCTCAATCTTATCATAATTTCCATGTATAGTTTTTATCAGAGTATAATCTATGTCCCCTACAGCATATGTATGTATAAGTTCTTGTAATTATTGTGCATCAAATAACATCAGAAATCTTGGTTTCAGAAGATGGAATGTTTAATGTTTTTTTTGCCTGGTGAACTAATTCAATTGTTGAGGGCCGAATGAACTGTTCCTTTGAAGTAGCAATTTGCAACCGAATTCTGTTACTGAGAATACCAAAAACATCTTTGAATTTCAAAGTTTCATATCTGAAGCAAAATGTTGGCACAGAACATAAGATTGTGGGAAAATTTGTTTTGAATATTAAAGCATCAATATCTAACTTAAACGTATGTCTTTACTATCTATAGTTCTATACCTTAATGAATAAACTTTACACTTGCCACAAAAATACAACACCCTGAATAGTAGACTGAATTCTTTGCTAAATAACTTTCAACAGCACCATAAATAAGTACAATAACAATAAAATAAAGACAAACACGTTCTCTATAAAAAAGCAGGCTCCAAGCAAAATGAATACAGCAAGTAGATAATTTAATTCATAAGAATAAGAATAATTGAGCAAAAATAACACAAGAAATTAGAAGAGTGAAAATTAACTTAGTTGAGGGAGATGAACCTGGTCCAATGAAAGAAGTGAAGTTTCTGTTGGAAACCAAACCACCCAAAGCCATTGGTAATGCAACTAAGGAGCTATGAAACTAAGAATTGAAAGGTGAGAAGGGTCTTACACCATGTCAGAGCACAACAGCACAACCCAAATTCAACAAAATGACTTCATGTCATCCATGGAAATCTCTCACTGTATGTTGTGCTCTCAGGTATTGTGTAAGCAAAGCATAGAACCTGTTTTTCAAACATTAAAAAAAATGCTTTTTTTTATCATAATAATAATTTATCAAGACAATTAAAATTCTTTTGCAATCTTTTTTTTTTTTTTGCTAAAATTAGAATAAGAAATTCCAGAGGCATATTTTAAGCAAGAACAAGAAAAAGGAGGACGGAGAGTGCGACACATGGCACGTCATCCACACAAATAAAGGCCACTTTACGAAAATTTATGAAATTATTGAAATACCTCTTTGGGTACGCATGTTTTAGTGTGGCGTGGGTAAGACGTTAATTCTGAACATAGTGTTATTACGGGAATTTTTAAAATTGAAACCTACGCTTGACAGCTTAGATCTGCCGGAAAACTGCAAGACAATATTTTTTTTTTCAGGTTTAATTGTATAATTTTTATTTATTTTATAAATTTTATATTTAAATATATTTTTGACCTTTTTATTTTATTTTATTTATAATTTTGATTTTTTATTTTAAAATAAAAATATTAATTTTTAATTTAAATTTATAATTTTGTTTCAATTTAAATTTATCTATATTTTAACATTTTTGTATTTGATTCACAAAAATCTTGGATTAATTATATCACTTAAAGTATTAAAATTACTAAATTGACTAAAATATAAAATATATATATATATAAATTAAAAATTTAATCAAAATTTTAAATTTTTAAAATAAAAAGATTAAATATTTCTATTTTAAATAAAAGAATTAAAATTGTAAATTAGATAAAATGGAGATATTAGAATTATATTTAAATTTAAATTTTATTAGTAATAAATAAACTTAACAAATTTTAATTTTATTTTAAAAAACTGATAATTTTATTTCATTATTTAATTGACTATTAAGATAGAGAACTGACATAAAACATAATTATATTTTTTTTACATATTTTATTTATTTTTTTTATTTTTAACTTTTTTGATAAATTTTATTTTTTATTTTTGTATCTATCATAATTTATCACGAGATCATAGAAGATAAAAATTACAAGAATTTTATTTATTAAAAATAAAATATGTTAAATTAATTTGTTAAGATAAAATTTGTTAAAAAATATAAGTTAGGAATGAAAAATATAATTAAATTTATTTTTATTTACATTAAGAATTTTTCTTAAATTTTTTCATTTTGAGAAATTTAAAAAATATTTTAAAGTAATACTATTTTCTGAGGTTCATGCGTGGAATACTTATTTTAGACACGTGGCTGCTAGACGAACGTTAAAAGTGTTTGAGACGTTTTCTTTTGGAACATGTGTTCCTCGAGAGAGAGAGTTGATTTAACATGAATAAATAATTGAAATCACAAAAATGATTAATTTAAAGCTTCTTGAAACTTAAAGCTTCTTGAAACTTGAAGCTTCTTAGAAACCTTGTTTTAGTATTAATAATAAGAGACTGAGATGCTTTTACATTCCAACTTTGAATGATTTTTATTTTTAAAAAATATAATATAATTTTTAAAAAATGTTATATTTGTGTATGCATTAAAAATAAGAATTTACAAGTCAAAGAAAATTATGAACAACATATTGTTGAATATTTTATTAATGGTTGGAATTTTATACGAGTTTTATGAAAAACTTATATTTATTGTTTATTAGAAGTTTTTTTATGTATTATATAGATTTTTAAAATTTAAGTAAAAATTAAAAATAAAAACATATAAGATATCTTCATTGTTAAATAATGAGGAAAACTTAAATCTTAAAAATATATATGACAAGAAATATCTTCTTTGTTGATAATGGAAATTTTATTTTATTATAGAATAAATTAAAAAGATTTTGTTTACAATTAAAGAAGAAATTATGAAAACAAAATATTTAAAAGCTAGACACATAATTTTATACCTATTAAGTTGGTGTATAAAGTATAAAAAATTAAAATTTAAATCGAATAAAATTAAGTAATGATATATGATAAATGGTGTGTTGTTGGTGTTTTTATACTATATAATGAACATTCTTTATCCTTTAAACATGATATATTGATACGTAAAAAAAAATGATATATTGATATAATTCCATGATGTAAGTATCAATTGATTTTATCAATTAATTAAATATAAGTTTAATTACATTTTAGTTTTTAAAATTTGAAATAAATTATTTTGATTCTCTAAATTTAAAATGTTTTTTTTTATTTTTTATGATATAAGAAAAACTTATTTTTTAATCATTAAATACTAATGACATTAAGAAGACAATCAATGTGACTAGTATAAAACATGTTAACAATTATTGTATAAATTGAATATGATACATTTATATCATTAAATATTTTTTTGAGTATTTAAATTTAGGTTAAGTTTTTTCTTATTTTTCCAAATTTAAAAGTGATTTTTATTAGTTTCTTCAAATTTAAAAATAATTTTTTTAATCCTCAAATCAAAAAATTATTTTTTTAATCCTCAAATCAAAAAATTATTTTTTTTTAGTCTCCTTAATTTGGAAATAGTTTATTTTACTTCTCAAAGTTTATGTTATTTAAAGATCCACTAAAATGACTAACAATATATTTTTCAATAGTTCTAAAAATATAATTTATGACAACTTTAAACTCTCAAAATTTAGTTAGTTACTAATGTTTTGAAATACATTTTTTAGATTTTAAATTCCTTAATCCAATAAATAAAAAATCAAACATCATGTTTGTACATTTCAATCATGAATCAAATAAAATGGAAGCCAAGAACCACTATGATGGCATGATGAAGAGTAGGGAAATGAGAGAAATAAAAATAGAGTAAGCAAGAAATAAAGTGAGCGAAAAAATAAAAAAAAAAATATAAGAAAAAAAAAAGATAAGGTGGGATCATATTGACATGGTAGTGACAATAATCGTGAAACCGCAAATGAAGAGGAGAAAAGCAAGAAAGAAAAAGGGAATAAAGAGAGTGCAAAAATAGTGAGGGTGAAATTTGAGAAAAATAAAAAGTGACAAATAACGGGTTGGTGAATGTTATTAAGTTAGGGATGATGAGGTGCTTGAAAGCAAAACAGAAAGAGATTTTGAAGATTGGAAAATTAAATTAAGCATTGATAGAGAGATTAAGTTTATGATTTTTTATTTTATTTTGCTTTATTGATTTGGGAATTTAGAACTTCCACAAAATAGTCATGCTAATAGATTTTTTAATATCAACTTTGAAGAAAAATAATCTAGTTCAAAATTAAAGGGACTAGAAAATTTTCTTTTAGATTTAAGGGATTAAATTTTTTTTTTTTTTTAAATTTAAGGGACAAGAAAAATCACTTTTAAATTTGGAAGACCAAAAAAACTTGACCCAAATTTGATGGATCAAAAAGATATTTCATGAAATTGACATGTCATATTAAAATCTATGTGACAATCACTAATGTGTCCTTTGTTAGATAGGTCAAGGGTTAAGGACTAAAAATATATTTTTTAAAATTATAAGGACTGATATTTTTAAAAAAATTAGAAAACCCAAAACAAAATTATCTAAATTTTAGAAACTAAATACATAATTAAACCATAAATATATAAAGTTAAAGTGCAACTAATTTTACAAATTGCTTAGTTTTTAACTTATCAAGTTTATAATGAACCAAGTTGTAAGCAAAATCCCAATCTAACTTAAATCATTTCTTAATATAAATAGTATGAAAAGAAAGGGTTCAAAGGTAATTACCTTTAATTTTTATTCCAATATTATAAAATATTTTTTTATACTAAATATGTCTTTATTCTATTATAAATATAACTTTTTCACCATTAACCCTTACTATATAAAATATTCTCCTTGTTTTTCTCTAAAAGCGGCCATGATTGTTGGCGCATCAATTTCATTATATTCTAATGTCAAATAATCATGTTAAAATTCCCATCGACGTTTAAGGGCAAAAATCGTTGTGTCTTCTCATGGTATCTTTTTTACCCTTTCATAAGGTAATCGTTTAGTTATTATTCCAAAAGTTACATGCAGATGGTTTTTATTAGTTGATTCTTCGATCTATACTTATTCAATTAGATTTTGATGAATTCAATTAGTCATTGGTAAAAAAAAATACAAATATAAACTTTAATTGTATTAGTTTGGTTTCAATCATTTGTCAGTTCCATAGATGCTTAGAATTAGGGTTTTTGTAATCTATTATTTTCATAATTTATTGATGATTTTGATTGCATTATGGGTCATCAACATTGTGACATCAATGATCCTTTTGTGTGCTAACAATGTCACTAATGTTTGTCATCAACAACATGTCTTCATAAAACCTCATGATTCATCACAAATAAAGGTGAGTAAATGAGTTGTGATTTATGAATTGATTTGTTTAACTTACAACCCATGTGAGCTTATGTCTAATAAATCTACCTCATATAAACATGAACCTATAAAAGTGTCTTATTATATGTTGGTCACATGGGATTTAGTTTGTGGGTTCGCAAACCAACCCATTTAACCCACATGGCACATGATTTTTTTTAAATAAACTAAATGATCATCTACTTAATAATTATAAGATTTATATTTGATAATTAATGATTATTTAGTAAGGGTTTGAGACCATTTGATGTTCGTTAATTGTTATTAATCTTTTTATATTTTTTTTATTGTTTTTATATGTTTTAGGCTAACAAGCTAGCATACTTATTTTGTAAACCATTGTGAACCAATCATTATGCTTACATATTTATTTTGTGGTTCAATTTGGTTTCACTTGTTTATTATGGACTTGTGCAAACAAGATTGACTCACATAGCCAATTAACATCATAAATTTGTCTATTTTCATTTTTTTTTCTCTAATCAAGGTATGAGTTTTTTTTAGTAGCCTGATGCTTGAAAAGTAGGTTAAATATGATCATAAATTAGAATCCATTTAAGAATTATAATATTATCATCCATAACTTCTTAATAAAATTATATGTTTTCATCAAAATTAGGTTAAATATGTTAATAAATTAGAATCTATTTAATAATTATAATATTGTCATCCACGACTTTTTAATAAAATTATATGTTTCATGATGATTGTGAAACTTATTATATGGGAGTTTATTCATATGTTTATTAAAACTAGTTGAAATTAATAGAAAACACTTTTATAAACAGGTTATAAACCAATTTTATGAATGTATACAAGTTTTAGATATGATATTTTTTACTTTTCTTTAATAAGAATATGCATAGGTTTGAGTGGATTCATAATTGACTTAACTCAAAATTATCTTAAATTTGAAAAATGGTAGGTTAAAATATTTA
>JAMLFT010003667.1:0-21419 GCA_026544285.1 Pachyrhizus erosus | reverse complement strand
CTCTAACTTGAATTTCAATAATTTTTTAAAAGAATTTATCAATAGTTAAAAATAACCATACATTTCATTTTAAACTATTCTTCAGAAATATAAAATATAATTTATATATTAAATAATATTTTTTTAATATAAATTTTAATTTTATAAAAATAAATATTGTATAAATAACAAGTTAAAATTCTAAACAGTTTTAAAAAAATGGTGCGAATCAACCACTTTGATCATCTTACTCGTGATGTTGGCCCATATATCTGTATTCTAACTAGCCCATTAAAAAGAGGCATGAAAACCCCTGGAGTTGTTGGGCTTGGGCAGCTTCGGTAATGCTCTTAATACGTTGACAAAAAGCCTCGGTAATGCTTTTAAGAGGTGTAGGTTCACATTTTTGGGGTGCAAGAAGAAATAACCATTTCCAATCATATTACATAGCCAACGTGTTTCGTTAAATCATGTTCCTTCACTTTTACATCTACAAGTCATTATTACTAAATAATATTGGTAAGTATCTTATCTCAAAACCAGAATAACTCCCACGGTAAAATTAAACTAAAACAATTAAAAATATATAATTTTTAAAATATAAAAAGGTATTATTACAAAATAAATTTAATGAAATATAATTTTGACTAAATATAAGTTTTTTAAAAAAATTAATATCAAATACAACATTAATACATTAAGATGAAGTGATTATTTTTAATATATGAGACTAAGAACATTTACAATGCATGGTTGTTTTAATAAGTTGTTAATCTCAATTTTATAGGACCTATCATGTTATTAGATTTAATTATTTTATACAAAAATTTACTCTATTGTTAAAATTACTAAAATAAATGTTTAAATTGAATTTCATAATTAAAAGAATAATTTTTTATTAGTATAAATCAATTAAACAATATTATTTATTAAAATAACTCACTTATATAACATATTGTAAAATTAATTATTCTAATAAAAAAATTTAAGCAACATATTTAATTTTAAACAACTCATAGAAGTTTCTGCGCTGCATATATTCTAAATCATTAATATATAATGATTATCTTTAATTAGTGATGGGAAAATTTCAACTATCAAAATAAAATTTTAAATTTAATTATTTTTAGTCATATATAAAATTTAAAATCCAAATTACATAATCATTTATCAAGTCCTTTTATTATATAATATAGATTTTGTCATCTTCTAAATGAAAACAATTCTAATGCATGTTTATTTTATAGAAATATATTTGTTTATGTTAAAAAAATGCTTTGCGAGAAATGCTTAGCTAGTTTACTATATAAAATTGCAAAATCTGTCAGAATGTCAAAGTCTGACTTGCATGACAACGAAGGGTCCGATGAACTCTAATAATCAATCAAAATCTTTCAGTAGTTAACTAGCTAAGCAGTACCCTAGCATTTCGATTTATGCAGAACTTTTGGACGGATTTAAAATTTCAATTTGCATACAGAATTAGATGATTAACTCATCAAAAAACATATTCCAAAGCCTCATTTTCTATGGTTTTATTTCTGTATTTTATATCAAGGAAAAATAAGTGAATTATTTTTTCCCATGAAAGAAATGTACAGAATCAAGATATTAATGATATGGCGAGGACAGAATTCTCCAAGATTATTGAAAATTTTCTTTATTAATGGGGATTTAGTTCAAACTTGTCCGTCCATCACAGCCGTTCTCGCTTGGTGCTTTGAAGGATAATGGAGGATGGTAGCCTCTGAAACTGAAAGGCTCATAAGGAATTGTGAGTGCAAAGAAATTTAAGAGGCATGTCTTAGTTCAAAAGAAAATAAATTATTGTAAGTGGGTACATTAGTTAAATTTTTTATTAAGAATCATATTGAAATACATTAAAAATATGATAAAAGTGTATCACTAACATTTTTAATAACTATACACTATTAATACAATATTTTTATGTTATCAATAATATAATTATTATAAAAATTAATAAATTTATTATACATGATAATTTATGATTTAATAATAATATTTTTTTTATCATTAATATATATTTATTCTAAAATTGATCACTTTTTGATTAAATATGCTAACATTTGTTAAGAAAACAAAACACGTACATCTTTGTAGAAAGGATTTCGCAAAAGATAATTTCTCTATTATCCCTTAGTTATAATGAGTTTTGATATTTTTTTTTAGTTAGCGAGACTATAAATCTGTGTGAATAAACTTATTTAAAAATATTTTTAAGATAATAAAATAAGAAAAAAAAATCTTTTTTATAAATTAAAATTAACTTATACATAAAATAATTTGTAAAAATTCTTTTGTATAATTTTTTTAAATACGAAAAAATTTCTACAAATTACTTTCTATATAAATTAATTTAATTTATTTTTTAAAAAAT
This sequence comes from Pachyrhizus erosus, assembly GCA_026544285.1. Taxonomy (NCBI): domain Eukaryota; kingdom Viridiplantae; phylum Streptophyta; class Magnoliopsida; order Fabales; family Fabaceae; genus Pachyrhizus; species Pachyrhizus erosus. The sequence continues at coordinate 19,042 of JAMLFT010003667.1, read as the reverse complement.
ATTTTTAAATATGATAATTCTATAAATATTGCATCACCAAACTTTATTGGTAGTTGAATACAAAAATGAATAATTTCGTGTAAAATAAAAACAGATGTAAATAAGACCTTTAGTTGAAAAGTACTTGAAATAGGAATGTGGCATCAACGAAGATATATACAAATAATAATATCATTGATTAAGTAAAATGGGACACCGAAATACTATAAAATTAAAGAGCACCAAAGCAATCACCTTTAGGAATTTCTACTGATAAAATTTATTGGTTGTCTAGTTTTGTTAATGTTCAAGGTATTTTGTTTCTAAGATTGAACCTTTTTGCAGGCAGCTGAGGCACGTGTCATTATTCCTCCTTAAAATGTGATAACTTTTTGCCTTTTCTTATACCATTGTAGATGGTTAAGCAAAAAGAGCCATAAGCGTGATGAAAAAATGTTGGGGTTCTCTAATATTTAACATACAGCATTATGACTTACTGGTAATTGGTTATCTACTTATCTTCTTGTGTCTGTTACCTACGTTGTTAGTATAGGAGGTGTGGGTCACGGAAGCCAGTTGAACATAGATGGCTTAATAAAAGAAAGAGTATTTCATAAGTTAACTTAAGCTTTTTAACATTTATTTCAAATTTGGGACCATTTTTTTACTAATATAAGATTGAAGAGGTAAAGCAAGGAACCGAAAGTTGCAGCATCTTTCATAGAATTGATTACCAATAGGGAAAGTAAATTTTGGAAGGCAGTGTACAACTAACTTTATATGTTTTTGTTTAACAGTAGTAGGTTTTCTTTATTTTTTGTAAATTACACTTCCAATTTGCATAGACATCTAAAATAGAATTCCCGACACCTCTTTTTAGAGCACAGGGACATACTAATCAAAGCTTGAGATAATTGTTTTCAATCATCCACTTGATGCTCCAGAAGTTAGAGTCACATTTGTAAGCCCAATAAGCCCATCCAAATTTGGCACGAGAGTATACATCCACTTGGACTTGAGTAAATTTTTGTTGATCTTTCTTTGATGCTCTCTGAGCTTTCCAATCACCACTCCACTCCCCTGCTAGATTCCACCAACATGTTATGATATGCTATACTTTTCTTAGAATAGAAGATTTAAAAGAAGCATTTTAGTCCCATAGCAGAATCCAAGAATATGATAATGCATTTATGCTACTTTCTTGCGTATGTAAAGTAGAAAACTCACCAACAAAAATGAGGGGTCCATTGGATGTGGTGAGAGAGCTAAGATCTGAAGCTCTTTGATTTTTAATATAATCGATGTTCTGCTGCTCATTCATGTTGGAGAACCTATCCGAAAAGAGATTGTAGTAGTGCACATCAATGACCACTCCACTGAAAGCTCCAGCAAAGGACAAAAGCACTTTTGAATCTCTATCAAGAGGGTTAGACATGATCACATAGGCGCTCGACGTGTGTTTCCGCACCGCATCATAACCTGCTTGATAATAGCTTTTAATGCTTTCCAAATCTACGCCTTGAGGCTCATTCATTAGCTCTATTGCAATTAGACCTGGTCTGTTAGCATATCTGAAAACCAATTTTGGAGCCACATATATATAGTATAAGTTAACCGGATTGAGAGCACCCTAAAAGACCAATTAAATGACACAAATAAACATTCAGAACAAATAGTACAATATAATGTACTTACAAATAAAAGACTCAAGATGGTGACATATTATTAGAAAATTAACTATAAATTAAACCTTTCGGCTAGGAAGTCAATGGCTGCCACAGTGTCAGGTATGTATGAGTCACCCCATTCTGGATATCCATCTCTTGAGGCACTGTGAGGTCTTCCGTTTTGTGAGCCTGGAGCAGCATGCAGGTCCACAATTACCTTAATACCATACTTTCTGCAATGACATTAAAGAGTGACATTTATTGTGACAAGTGATAGACAAAGTGGCTTTTCCTTTTTTTTCTTGGTAACGAAATTGACAGGGTACCAGCCCTTAAATTGGTCTTACTCTGCCCATGTGAAGGCATTGTCTAGCACTTCCAAGGATCCCCCAACGAAGGGCTTCGGTGGTGTTGGGTCTTGGGCTGTCCACCACCCCACGGGAATTCTCACAGAATTTAAACCATTTTCTGACATGAACTTGAAATCATCTTCAGAGATATACGTATTCCAGTGATCCTGCATGTGCATGCCCCACATAGCTTTATCATTAATCAATTAAAATCTGATAAATTTCTGCTGTTTGTTCTCTTTAAAGTAGACATATTTACCCGCATGATTTTGGGAGCTTTATCTGGGCCATAACCATTTGTAATCTGGTATTCGCCTCTTAAAGTGTTGCCAGTCAAAACAGTCATTTTGAAGACTGAAGGGTCACTATCATCCCAACTGGATCCTTCATAATTTGCTTCTACCACAGTCTCCGATATGGCCTGACAAAACAATATCATGAGTATACAAACATTACTAGCTACATAATCTTTAGTGGTCATGAGAGTTAACTAGATATGAGATTGAAAAGGTATAAAATCATCGCCGTGTGATCAATTAATAACACAAAAGAAGGCCAAAGTACCTGTAAAAACTGGCCGTTTGGTGCTCTGATGCGAACCCTGTTTGGGTCATCATCATTCCTCAGAATCTCAAATGTTTCCATGTCGCTAGGTGAATCTGAATCGGCCACCAAATTGCTTCCTCCATCTTGATTTGTCAATCTCACAAATTGCTTACTAGAAACTCTAAAATTGAAGGTGGATTCATTGACCCTCCACAACTGCGTTGTTGATGGTCACGAAAAATGCCACTAATTAAATATTTAAAATTGTAGATAGATTAAATAAATAAAACTCTTAAAAATATATAAATGTTGAGGAACCAACCCTGAAAGTTTCCCAACCCGTAGCTTTGGTGCGGTTGGCAACAACAACACTTCCTCCTCCATGTTCTGCGCAGAGGTACTTTTGTAACTTGGTAGACTTGAATTGCACTTGAGTACCATCCTGAAATGACCAAAATAATGTTGTATACAGTTAAGGGAATGGGAAGTTCGACTATAAACAAATTATTTAGTCCTAAACTAGTGACATAATTTTCATTGATAGAAATCTTGGGATTAGAGGGCACTGCCAAAAGATTAAAATAGAATATACAAAATTATTAATAAATAATAAGTGATAGAGATGATGAACATACCAAAAGATCTTTGTTGGTTATTCCATCAAAAAGAGAAGGTTTCATCCACCCTTCAATGACGAGCCAATTTCCAAGATTCACAGCTTTGAGTGGCAAAGTGAAGCTTTCAGTCTGAGAAACAGCAAAGTGACATGAGAGGTAGAAAGCGAGCAGAAGGTTGGCGTAGAATAATTGGTTGTTCATCTTACTACAGTTTTTGGTGTGAGGAGTGAGTGCTACGGAAGAGGATAGTGTTTATAACATATATAGAGTTCAAAGGCTACAAATATCTTCGCCAAGATTTTACTTATGCACTAAGTAGTAATCTACTTAATGTTGTGTCTGGTGTTATAGTGTCAGGTTGTTCGTCCTGCTTTATTATACATACATGGGAGTATATTGAAAATTGCCCATCACCGTATATCATTTTCTATCTCCATCGGAAGATTGGAACCCGAAGGTTTGGATTTAGACTCCCTAAAATTTGGCCAAAATGTATGTAGAAAAAGGTTCAATCATATGCCTACATAGAAGTGGCATGTGTCATGAAAGTTTTTACCTGAAATGACTCACCTGTGGCATATATAAGTGGGTTGAAAATATCATCTCTTGTCATTTGAGGATTTCAATCATCTTTGTTCCCGGTTATTTTTTTCTTTAATTAAAAAATGACACTTTAACAAAAAATTATTTTTGATGCTAATATTTTTCCTCTTGGTTATTAAATTTCTTTTGTTAAAGAATCATTTTTCATTAAAAATGATAATTCAATTGACTTGATTCCGTTGTTCATAAAGCACTTTTGCAGAAAAAATATTATTTTTATTATGTCATTTTTAAAAGAATAATGAATATTGCCCAGTACATAGACTCAATTGGTATTATTTATTTTTTTCTATTTCTCTTTTCTTGTCATGTTAAGGAACTTCTATAGTATTTTTTGTGAGAGTACAAAAGGACTTTTTTTTTTTTGTACGAATGACGTGGCAATTTAAATTTTTAATTTTTGAAGGAATTGTCTGATTTAAGTTTTAGCATATGAATGAATTGTAATTTTCTATTTATAAACATTACTTTAATATATGTTATAAAAAATATGTTTCAAAATTTCTTATCGTTTAATCCAATTATATATTGACATATAGTTTTATTTATAAATTGAATTAATTTAATCAAATATAATAAGATATAATTTAATTAATTTAAAAATTAAATTTTTTATTTATTTTTAAATTAATCTAATTAAATCTAATCAAATTTATCTAATTAATTTTGAGTTCATTTAAATAAATATAATAATATATCATCAAATAATAATTTATATATTAATATATCTTAATATAAAAATGTCTCTATAATATATTGATGTATTAACCCTTAGTTATAACTTATATTTTAAATGTATTTATTTTTTAATTATTTTTACTTTTATACATAGATACAAATATGAATATTTTAAAAATATATTAATATAGTTATAAATATTGATATATATTGTATATTATTTTAGTTTATGTACAAATATTTGTTTCAAATAGTATTATCTTTATAAATATCTTTATGCATAACTCCCACATATACATAATTTTAAAAAGAGATATTAATAATAAAAAATTATGTTCTATTTTATAATTATTTTTTTTTTTAAAATATATTTCCATCATAAAAGAAAAAAATGACTAAGATTAATTATAAAAGATTTTATCTAGAGATACAATAGGTGCTTTCATGATAAACATTTATTCAACAAACACTTAATTAAGTTGTTTATCCAATTGTTAAATACATATTTCTATAGTTAAGCTTTTATACTCTTACTTATATTTATATACTCATACTTTATATTTATATAATAAGTTTATAATCTTATAAGCCTGAATTTAAGTTATATTTGATCTGTTTTATAATTGATGTTTAAAATGACTTTCAATAATTTTTTTATTAAGTTAGATGATTTTCTAATTAAATTTATTTTGTTAATCTTTTTACTTATTTTAATATTAAAATAGTAATTTATTTTATTAGTTTATAAAAAGAAGATTAAGTAAAAGAATACATACATATATATATATATAATTAAAATATAAATAATGAGTCTAAATATGAATATTTAAATAGCCAAAGAATATGAAAATGAAAATTAAATTTATTATTATTTTAATAATGAGTTTGTAGATAGATTTTTTTTTCTAAGGTGAGTATGGATACAGATATTTTAGTGTACGGGAATTGGGGTATGTTTTTGAAAATAGACTTTATTGAAAATTAAGATTAAATTATTATTAATAAAAAAAATTTAATTACATTATACAAATATTTATATATAAAATTTTATGTTTAATTAAAATTGCTAAAATTTATTTTGACTATAATTTATAATTATTTTACTGTTTGACGTGAATCAAACTCAGTAAAATTTGAATTCTGTACATATGAAATTTTTTTGTTACTCAATATTTATATCAAACTTGAATAAGATTGCTTCTCATAAAATATATGTTGTTTGTAAATAAATAAAAAAACTAAATAAGTTGTCCCTTCCTACCATTAACAAGATTCTTTCACAAACTTCTCAAAAAGTTGAGATATATAAATATTTTTATCTTGTAGAAAAAAAAAGTCGTTTTATCTTCTCATTTACTTATTTTGTCTTGTTGAAAAATTTATGGAAACTGAGAAAGAAATGACGTTTTTGTTTTTGTATTTTCCATTTGGGAAACAGGGTGAAATCTGAAGTAGCTATTGGCAATGGAAGTAACGGCGAGCATATATGCACGATGCTGTGAGTGATAACGGAAGAAAAAAGAGTGTTCGTCAAAAAGTTCAATGACGATTGCTGAGAAGCGCAATGAAAATGAAAATACAGGATGTCTAAGATGTACAATCATCAGCATCACGCGTTGTTCATTATATACAATTGTTAGGAGTCATTAGATTAAACTTGAGAATACAATTTTATTATACATCCTTCAATGGTGGGTGGTGTTTACAAAATTAACATAATGGTTCCTAACAATTGTGCATGATGGACCACAACCTTAGTCATCGTCATGAAAATGAGTGTGCTTTGCTTACAACTTGCAATTTCTATAGAGTAGAGTAGAGGCATTGATTCTAGAAAGAAATTTCCTTTCACATACAAAAAGGAGTAACTCTCAACCTCTCCCACTTTATCTTTCCCACATTTCAAGTGATGCGTCATGTTAAGTGTTGTTGCTTCGATCATATCAAAATTTAATAAGGAAACATACACCGCTAATAAAATCATTCTATTATTTACCAATAAGTGGTTAGTTAATATGATACCTTACTGTTTCTCTTTAAGCAACTATAATTAAATCTTGTATCTATAAACAAATTTCACTATCTAATATGATGATATCTTTAATTTGTAAAGATACTTGTAATCTTAGAAAAATGAAAATATTAGTTTATTTTATTATGTTGATCAATCATTTGAAAGCTTATTGTTCCCCACTCTTCAATATATATTTGGCAGTTTCCCCTTCTATTATCCACTACTTTTATTCCCACTCCTTTGCTCTTGGTCAAGTTAGATGACAATAAATGAAGAAAAGAGAGCACGAGGAGCTCACTCTTATTTTATAGTAAGATTCTATGTCAGAGTTAGGGTAGCTATAGTTCTATAAGGGAAAAAAGTGCTTTTTTTCCTCTCTTAACTTTTAGTTAAATTTAATTTTATTCTTTATATTTTTAAATTGATGAATTTAGTAGTCTAACTTTTATAAATACGTAAATTTAGTTTTTCTTACATTTAAACTTATTATTTAGTGGTGATTTTTTATTGTCATAAAATTAAAAAAGAGACTAAATTAAAATATTTTAAAAAAATTAGATGACTAAATTTATCAATTTTAAAAAAATATAGTGACCAAAATTAAATTTGACAAAAGAATCAAAAATACAATTTTTCTCTTTCATTAACTTGCCATCAATCAGCAAAATTGTTCCTTTAGCACTGTTAGTTTTAAGAGAACCAAACCATCCAGTTTTTTTTTTTTTTTTTTCACTTTTTAAAGGAATTAGTAAAGCATGAGTAAAGTGAAGTTTTAGCTTAAATCAAATCAAATCAAATTCATCTAAAGTTCACAATTCATGGAAATTTAGCTCAGAATTATTTGTCATATATCTAATCGAAATGAATGAAAGTTTCTTTTCGATCCACATAAAACCAATTCTTGCCGCGCTTGCTGAGAGCCATGCATAAAAGGGAACAAAATAATCTGTTTCTTTGTGTTTTTTAATCTATTTTATCCTTTTAATTATATGTTGACACTTAACCTAATTTTTTTCCTTTCTAGTTGATAACAAAATTTTCATAATTATTATATTCTTTAAAATAGTCATTATTTAATTAGAGTTCTGAAAGAAATAAAAAAAGCAACAGAAGACATCAGTTTTTTGCTTTTTGATTTTTTAGATTATTGTTCTATATTAAGAAGTAAGAGACTATAACCCGCTAGGATATGGTAATGTATTTTAGTGAAAATGAAAAGTCCTCTCACCCAGGTAGTTAATGGAATAGAGATTCCAATCAATCTCTCTCTCTCTCTCTTTTTTTTTTTTTTTCCTTTAACAGAAGGTTGGAATCAATCTCTTATATATATGTGTGTGTGTGTGTGATTTTAAGATCGATTTCGAAGTTCTTTGAATAGTTGTGCGATCTTTGTTTTTCCGTTAACGTGAATGCATACCCAAGAAAATAGAAACACTAATCAATCCCTTTGATTAATTGTTTTTGAATCAATTAGACAAGAAATTGGTAGGCGCGGATAACTACTGCTTACCCAAGTGTGGTATCATTTTCAATCTTTGTCACCGACAACCTACGTCATACAATGCTGTTAAAAGTTTACCCAAGAGTGAACAAGAGGCTGATGTAGAATTTGAACAAATCAACGTTGCTAATAACTTTTGTGGGTGACAAGACACTAAAACTAAATAAAAGAGATGTCATAGCTAGCGGTCCTCATACAAGAATTTACCACACCCATTAGGTGGATGATTCAAAGCATGAAGACCATTCAATAGTCAGAATTTAACTAACCAATCTGTCACTTAATTCTCTTTCACGTTTAGACGAGGAAGTGTGGACTTTGGCTTTCATTTTTTTCCTTATTATTTTTTAAAACTAAGGCAAGGTGAATTTGGAAAAGTAATTAATTATTCCTTTTAAATCTTTTTCGTGCTTGTTATCATTTTCTTTTAAAGATACTGACTCGTTATTGATTTTGTAATTATTCCTGATAATTCAAAATGACTCGTTCTTGTACGATTAATCCCATAAAAAAAAAAAAAATACCTAGTATTTTTTTCTTCCCTTTTTTGCTGATATATTTTTTGTCAGTATATTTTCCAATTGTTTTGATTGCTGCTTTTCTTGAAATGTGAGTTGTTGTTTGGGCCTTGGGCCCTGCTTATTCAAATCCTCCGTTCCCCTCCCCTCCCACAAAAGAATAGAACTTAGTCACACATTTGCCGTCAATGCCCAACCAGAAAAAAGACCAAAAAGACAAAAAAAGAAACTCAATTCAATTCAGTCCAAGTGTGAACAAGAGGCAGCTAAAAATAACAAGCATACATAGGTGGAAATTCTTAACTCAATCTAATTAATTTAAAATAAAAAAAAATTCAAAAAATCGAAATAAAAAAATTTGAATTTTTGTATTCGATTGGATCTACTTTCGAATTCGATTTTGAAAACTAATTCAATCCAATCCAAATAGAATTTAAGTAGATATGTTCATATTGATTATTTTTAAGAAATATATTTTTTAAAAATTGAATAGGGGACCAATAATCGATCGAAGCTATTTGCAATCGGTTATCGCCAAAAATAATTATTTTTTTAGCAACCATTGTAAGATCATAATAATTTATTGAAATTCCTTGTAATTGATTATACTACGTAGAACATAGATTTTGAAATAAACAAGTGTGCTCCTTTTTTCAAAACATCTACCGCCTTTGCTTCTGAATGTAAGATTCTTTTTTAAAATTTATTTATTTATTTTTATAAAAAAATAAATTGTCTCTTGTATTCTTTTTTTTAATATTTTTAATTATTTTTCAATAAATTTTATATAACTTAATAAAAATAAGTTCAATATCTCTCTTATGAAATTTAAAAAAGATAACTAACACATTTAATTAATTAGGAGGTAAATAATTAAGTAAAAAAATAGAATTATGAGTTACAATAAATTAAAAATAAATTTTTTAAAAAGTATAAATTTTTAATAAATTTAATATTATCAACTAAATTAATTAACTTTTTTAATCAATATAAAATAATTAAAAGAGTTTTATATTTAGGAATGAAGGAATATTTAATTATTATTGCTTAATTAAGACTAAATGAATCATTTAGACTTTAAGTATTATGAGCTTTACTCATTTTCAATCATAAGAAAGCCAATCTTTTCACCTTAATCCTTTGAATCTTTAGGAATTAATGGATTATCCTTTTCAAATAACTTTAAGAGAAGACGAACTAAACACATGCAACCTAAGCTATTACACTGCCATCACAATTAACTAAGTGTGACGCTACATAAAAAACAAAACCAAATCAAGTCTAAATAACACAATAAGAACTAACAACTTGTGATCTTTACTAGTTTTTTTTGCCATCATGACTTGTGTATACAAAATAGATTTGCAAAATCATTTAATAAGTGTCTAAAATTGATTGCAAAATCATTACTTATGACATAAACACTTCCAAATTTTACTTGGCACATGCAATCATACACGATGTAATATTGATTTGCATATGGAGGCCAACAAGTTATAATTAATTATTCCCTTTGTAATTGTACAAGAAGCAAGCAATATTGAGTCAACATTTAATTGCACAGTACAACTATTTATTTGTTACTTTTTTTTGTATATTTTAAAAGACATTTAAGGGTAAAATACCAAATTTATTCATGTTGCAATATACATTATGTGTTAGAACATATTGAATCAAATCCAACTCTTATAGATAATAAATATAACAAAAATGTTTCCGTCTCTCTTTTTAATATCTAAATATTCACTATTGTATAATATGTTTTGACGTCGTTTAGAATGGGCATTTGACATCAATTGTTAACACGATGTAGATACTAAATCGCTTCTAAAAGAATCGACGTAAAAACTCCAAATCAAATCCATCTACCAGATCCATTGGTGACGTGAAGAAGCCACAACAACTTGTTTGCAAGATCATGTTCTAGCGTTGGACTTCAAGACCGAGAAGACTGCGCTTGGAACCTTTAAAGCGAGAATAGGATTTGCCACCTTTAGAACTCTTTCTAAAATTTTAAACCTTTTTACATAGATTGTTAAACCATCCATCAATATAGAAAGCTAAAGGCGAAATGGTAGTTTTGTAATAGTAATTGTTGATCACCACTTAAAATTAGTGTATCTGTTAGGTGAAACCAAAAAATAACTATTGATGATACTTACCCAAGTGAATAAGACCCGTGGCTTGGGGTACCTTAGTGGTTGAAACTTGAAGACAAACATATGATTGGGGTGGTAAAATAAGTAGGGTAGTGGGGTAGCATCTACAGGAAGCAAAGAGACAGAAAAGGGACGGTTCTGACGACAGTGTATAGATTATGGATCCATAGGAGCTTCCAAGATCCAACATGCAATGCAATGCAATGCAATGCAATACAAAGTTTCAATTCTACCCCCACGACCTCTGAAAGTCTCTGCTGCATGTTTCCCTTTTCATCATCGCCCATTCATTAATGAACCCTGCATCCTCCGTCAGGAAAATGGGGCCCATCCCAATCCATTAATAATAAGGTTTAATATATTTTTGTCTCTCAAAATTTAAATTTTTATAAAAATAAAATAAAATTTATATTTTAAAATCTTTTAAAGATTAAAATCATATTTTACACTAAAGAATATTTATGACCAATGTAAAACATGGTTCCTATAAATGTGTGTCTAATTTTTCTTTTTTACCTTTTACTCTTACGATTATTGCGCTAACAAAAAAAAAGGAAATTTGTCTCTATATTCAAAAATACATATTTTTAGTTTTAAACTTAAATATGTTCTTAACAAAATTAAATTTCAGTCGCTAGACAATACGTGGTTTGTTATGCGTAACATTCTCTACTGTGTTATTGTGTAGCTCAACATTTTTTAAGCTTTTATATTACCTTTTTACAAATGTTTAAAAAGTATTTTTAAAAATATTTTAAAAATACAATTCACTCTTTCTTCTTATGTTTTCTTTATCTTTGCACCAAATTATTTAAGTTTTAAAATAAAGATAGTTAATTAAATAACTTAAAAAAATGATAAACAAAACAATACATAATGTAAATTAAAAGAAATACAAAATATAATTAAATAGAAATTTCTCAAATATAAACTGGAGATTTTTAATTAACCTAACTCTCTTTGTCTCTTAAACCTAGAAGAACCTAATTACTATTCCTTAAAATTTTCCTCTTTGGATGATAAATGTGTGTATATATATATATTGGTGTAATGATTATGATTTAAAGTTGTAGCAGTCCAAAATCGTTGCACACATTATTCATCAATCATCAACTCCATGATTCGTCCTTATTTTAAAAAAAATTATTTAATCCCAAGATTCAAAAGGGGTTAAAGTGAATTGCCACGGCAAAACGGATTGTCATCCAGCGTGCGAGACCATCAATCTTCACTATCCTAGCTTCCTCAGTTCCTTCCAAAAGATGCATGTAAAGCTGTGCCGACTACAATAATTGGGTTTCAAAAAGCGTTTATATTATAAATCTTACAAATCTGATATGATATTAAACCTAAAATAATACGTTTTGATATATGATATTAAACTTGATTTAATTTATATTAGGATTTTAGACATCGTTTGTTTGAATCACGTGCTTATAGAAACATCTAAGAGACAAGTTACCTTGAAGAAATTCGAAGGATGTCATGCCCATTTGTGTACCCCAATAATTCCATCTTTCTGCTGCTGCTACTACTATTCTCTCTCTCTCTCTCAGGTGCCATTTCTCTCCTACTCTCTGTATAACCGAGATTGTGACGAGAAAAAACATGAATTTAAAGTACTACGAATGGAAAGATAACCCCATCAAAAGAAAAAAAGGAATGGAAAGATAATAGGTGATCTTAAAATAATCTTAGCACTTTATCTTTCATGTCTACAACGTGATCCAGCGTATTTTAATTTAATAAAAATTTATATAATCATAAATAATTTTTTAAAAATTTATTATGTTATTATTAACAGAAATATTATTTTGACTAAGTATTAAAATAATATTTTTTATTTTTTAATATTAAAAAATTTAAGAACATTGATATCAAAATGTTATCAACAATAAAAATTGAAGATAAAAATATCAACAATCAAGAAAATGACAGGAATAATTTTAAAAAGTCATTATAAGAAATTTTTAGTGGTTATTATTATTAGTTAAGAATTGTAGTCTATAAATATCATATTTATATTCTATAATAAGGATTATAACAATAAAAGGATTATAACAATAATTTTAATCATCATTTTATTTTTAGTTAGTTATTTTAATTATATTGTATTTTACCTTTCGCTTGTTCTTTATTTATTTTTCATTTACATGAATACAATTTTTCCTTCTCCTTACATTTCTTTTCTAAACTCAAATTCTTTTACTTATGTGTAATAATATATTTTTGTATTGATTTACTCTTAATTAATATTTATGTTGCTAAAGAGATTCTTCACATAATTTTTTGAATGCAATATATATATTTGATGAACTTTTATTTCAAATATAAATTTTATTTGTTTGCATGGTTAATCTTAAATATTGATAAAAAAAATATTTAACTACAAATCCATTATAAAATGACATACAAAGGAGGATGAAGGTCTCCTAAGGAAATAACTATCTCATTCCTTGAATACTCATGGAATTATATTTGTTTATAATACAAACATCAAATTTCAATGTAAACAAGATGACACGCTAGGTAGAAGGCCATAAAAATGGATATAATGTGTTAAATTGTTAATTGTGGTATTCAATAGTTGGTCGATCTTGGTTAAAAGAATCCTTCAATTTATATTATTAACTATAAACATAGTTTGAATTAATTGGTTTGAAGGGTAAATTTGTTAATGTTTTTTTAGTGACCAATGGAGTTAAAGCATAAAAATAAAACTCACTTTTGAATTTTGATTCTCAAGGAAGATGCAATAGTAAAAATATTCTCTTTCTTCGTTGGAAACCTCAATTTTATATGTTACGAGAAATATGGAAGGAAATAAAAACTTAAATGTTTAATGTTGGATTAATTTTAGTCAAAAATAATAAGTGACTTTGAAGTCAAAGTCAAAGTCAACAAGTTTTGTTGATATAAAAATTTAATATTGATGTTGGATTAATTTTAGTAAAAAAACAAAAAGTGACTTTGAAATTGAAGTCATAAAACTTTGTTGATATAAAAATCTAATATTGACAATGGATTAATTGTAATTGAAAAGTAAAAACTTTGATTGTTATTAAAAAAAATCATTATCATTTTGAGTGTGAAGTTATATTTGATCGAGACAAGTATTTTAATATTGTCATTTAATTGTAATTATATGACCATTTCTTTTGATGGTTGGTCATATTTTCTATCATTCAAAGATTAGTCACATATGTGAATCAAAATAATGGTCAAAAATATTAAAAAATATAGGTTTTTTAACCAAATTGAAAAAAAAAGAAGTTTGACTATATCAAAAATTCAATACTGATGTTGAATTCATTTTACTCAACAAAAGATTTAGTATTTATCTTTTTTGGCTTTACTCAAAAGGATAAATACTTATAGGCTTATGTTACCATTTCGACTAAGCATCAAAATAATATATATTTTTCGTTGTTACTCTAATATTAGAAAGTTGAAAATTCAAAAGCATTAAGATTGTAATATTATTAACGACAAAGATCGAAAATAAAAACATTAACAATCAAAATGTAAGAGTAGTTTTAAGAAGTTATCAGAAAAAGATTATAGCGGTTATTATTAATTAGGATTTCAATTCTAGTTAGTTATTTTAATTATATTTTATGTTTCGATTATTCTTTATTTATTTTTCATTTACATTTATACAATGTCTACTTCTCTCCATATTTTCTTATGTTCTTTCTTCATGTTAAATTCTTTTACATACTTGCATTTTTACATTTTTATATTACTTTACTTTGAATCAATATTTTTTATTCTAAAGAGATTTTTTCGCATAAATTTTTTAATACAATTATATATTCAATAAATTTTTTATTTCTAATATAAATTTAATTTGTTTATGTGATCAATCTTTAAAATAGATAAAAAAATATTCAACGACATACCTATAGTAAAAACACTTACAAAAAAAGGATGAAGACTTCTAAAAGAAATACTTATTCCCTTCCTCGAATATTCATGCAATTATGTTTATTTATTAGTACATGCTTCAAATTTCAAGTAAGTAATTATTTATTTAACTAATTTGTAAAACTAAATACATCTATTTTGGTACAAGTTTTTCATTAAGGTTTTCCGGTGATTAAACATGTGTGTCTTTTTTCTTAATTGATTTTGGGTCTCATTCCTCGTTGTGCCTCACTAGTTTTTGATATTTTTTGAAGTGATTATCCCGCATTGTGATTTGGTAGTTACATTGACACCTTCAAAGAGGTTGATATTTGTGGGCATCAGTTAGGGAGTCAATTAGCACGTGTTAAAGGCTTAGTTGATGCATATTTGGACATTAACATAGTTGGCTCACAACGTGTATCTATATCGACCTATGATATAAAAAAAAACACAACCTTCCAGTCTGGAGTACTTAAGAAGTCATTCAACGCTCGATCAGAAGGAACACCTTTGATCCAGATAATACGTGACCACTCAGTTGATTGAGGATACAACATCAATTAATATATGTCTAAATCTAACATAATTTTAAAATATCATTTTTGTAAAAGTACCGAGACAACTGGAGCATTTTTTTTTCAATCATACTTATAAATAAATTTAAATAAAAACTGCTAATACTTTAGAGAAGTGGACAATGCTCATCCTAAGAAATCAATGGCGTAAGTAAGTGCGTAACTAAAGTGAATAGTGACAGAGTAGTCAATGAACTCGAAGCCTGCAGCTGGTGTCTATTCTCCCGGAATCAATTTTCTGGTTTCACAATAGGATTTTACTCTTTTTCTTAGGGAGAAAACCTAAAGAAAAGAGATGGCGCCAAAGCTTACAGATTCATACAGCACTTACAAAGATGTTTCCGTTTATCTCATAAAAAAACGAATACATACAGTTTTCTACCTCATCAAAAAGGGACAAAAATGATAAAATATTTCATAAACTAAAGTCAAGTGATAGTCTCTATATAAAAATTGTTTTATGTTGCCATAGAAATAATCACACATATTAATTCGAATAAATGTAATTATGCAAGTTCATAGTACTCTTGTAAGCAGAACTTAAAATATGCTATAGTACATTAATAAAAAAAAATATTTTAAAGCTAAATTAATTTATTAATTTATATTAAGTGTGATTTATCTCTTGCAAACGCACTGAAAAGTGGACACCCTATTGGATTGTTCTTCCTTGCGTGCTTCACTCTTGCTCCCCTATCCACAGTCGAGACTGGTTATCCAATAGAAACTGGTTAAATGGAGCTGGTAGATAAAAACAAGGGAGAAAGTGAGAAAAGTAAAAATGTGTCAACAATGTGAAGTAAAATTGGCAAAAAGCTCTCCGTACTAAGCAATCTCTGGTAAAGGTCACTGTTGTCTCAAATCAGGAACAGAGTGATAGTAAAGTCAAAATTAAATTCATTTATGGTATGGTGATTGAGACCATGACCCTGTCCTTCTGCTTTTCCCTGCTACCCTCTTATCTTTTGCTTTCACCCACTCTTCCTTCTCCCATTGTGTCTTTCTTTCTATTTAACGCTCCTTTTTAAAGGGAATCTTTCTCTGCATCGACTTGTACCATCCTGATTTCACGCTTTTTTTAAGGTCTATGGACTATATAGACTGCGTCTCATGCCTCATGCATTGAAATATGTAAAATAATATTAAATTTAAATTCTACAAAAATTGTATAAACGTCTTCATTAAATAATGCAATAATAATAAAAAATTCATTCTCTTATTTTTTGTCAAGAAAACGGCTTAATTGTTTTTTAGTTCTTTCGGGTTAGGTTTCAACTGTATTAATATGATTTCTTAAGTTTTTTTTTGTCATTTATAATGAAATTCTTCTATCTAGATTTCACTCAATATTTAATAAATTACTTGAAGTGATTAATTGACATCATAGACAGTAAAAAAGTATTTTTTACCAACTAAAAATATAATTTTTTAACTACATATAGTGACCTGAAAGGTGTTCTTCTTTATATATAAAAAAAAAATCAAGATAATGAAACCTAAACGTAAATGAGAGAAAATTTCATAGATTCAATTGATCCAATAATTAAAAAATGAGAATTAAAATTATAATATTTAAAGGATTAAAAATGTAATTAAATTTAAAAATATTAAATATGAACCCCAATTTTAAGATTGAAAAGCATAAGGAAGAATAGAAACAAAAAAAAAAAAGAAAAATATAATGAATGATATAATAGAAAAGAAAATAAAAATTAGATAAATAATAGATAAAATAAATGTCTGCTTATAATTATGGTATTATTATTAAACAATGGTAGCAAGTTTGTAAATGAGTTTCTTATCCATGCAGTGCAACATTAATTACACAGTCTGAGTTCTCTCTCCATTCCTGGTCCTTTCTCAATCAGTTTCATTCTGGAGCCTGTTGGGTACCTTGATTCCTCGGCTTGCCACCGTTATCAAGTAAAGGGTGAATTTTTGTGGCGTAGGGTTGGTACATGGACGTTGTTCGTTCACAAAGAGGTAATGGAGACACTAGTCCAGACCGTGCAAAAATATGCAGGTTGAAGCAGAAAGTGAAGCCCTGTAGAAAAGTTCAAGTCGTTTACTATCTGTCCCGGAACGGCCTTTTGGAGCACCCCCATTTCATGGAGGTCACACTTTTGCCCAATCAACCTCTCCGTTTGAAAGGTAGCCACTTCCATTATAAAAATAAATTACCTTACCTATTTTTCATTGTCTTATATAGCTGCATGATTATTATTATTATTTATCTTCCACTACTATTACTTGTTTCGTTCGTTTGGTAATTTTATCTGATTTGTCAAAGATGTCTTCGAACGACTCATGGCTCTCCGTGGGAGCGGCATGCCTTTGCAGTATTCATGGTCCAGTAAAAGGTAAACTCGTCTGCTCTACTTGTACACACACACATTTGATCTTGTTAAATTGGAATAAAAAATGTTATTTGAAATTGGAAATTTCAGGAACTATAAGAGCGGTTATGTGTGGTACGACTTGGCGCTGAAGGATATAATACATCCCGCAGAAGGAGGAGAATATGTGCTCAAAGGATCTGAACTGGTGGAAGGATGCTCTGGTAATTAAAATTAGTCACTTGTGTTGAAGATTATAATTAGAAAAATGAATTAACGGATTGGTTATATTTTTTGTTTTTAAAATGAATTTATAATACAGAGAGATTTAATGTGAGGAACAAGGCAGAGGGAAATTACAATTACATGTACGATTCAAGAAGTAAGGGGTTGGAGAGGAGCGTGTGCAAGAAACAGGAGAAGGAGCATGAAGAATACGAGGAATACGAGGAGGGAGAGAAAAGAAGCTACTCGAGAGGGGTGTGGAGGGAAGAAGTGGATTATGATGAAGAGCAGAAGAAAGTAAATGGTATTGATGGTGAGAAAGTGAAGCCAAGGGAAAAGGTGGGTAGAGATGGAGATGGGTCGGTGTCAGCGTCAGGGTCAAGTCGTTACTCAGTTCTGCTACAGCTGATAGCATGTGGGAGCACGGGTGGGGAGTTGAAAGGGAAGCAGGGGCAGCGTCTTAGCGATGTGGGGACAAAGGAGAGGGAAAGGGAGAAGAAGGCTTTGTTTTGGGAGGAGGGTGAGAATGAGATGGTGCATTGCGTGTCGGAGAATCCAAGGTTGTTAGGGAATTTGCAGACAGAGGAGAAGGAGTACTTTAGTGGGAGCTTGGTCGAATCCATCAAAGCCAACCAGGGAGAGCCAGTGCTCAAGAAGTCTAATTCCTATAACGAACAAAGGTTATTTTTTTCTTTTCTTTTCTTTTCTTTTCTTTTCTTTTAATAATAATACATAATAAATAGATATTTGTTTATGTGCAGGAGAAGTAGGCTGGGGATGGAGGAGGAGAAGGCAAAGGTAATGCAAGAAGAAGACAAGAGGGTGGTGAAGGGAGGAGTCAAAGTGAAAGACAAATGTATCCCTCTTATGAAATAATGGGGATGGAATATCCTCATGTGGATTTATGGGATTTGTAAGTACACTTCTAATTAGGGCTTATAGCCTGCATCATTAAATTCTTTTCACTTTTTTAATTCCCTCTCATTACTGCTACTGCATTAACCTTGCTTAATACAATGAATGCTCTACAAACTACAAATCATAAACACTTTTTTTTTTAATCTTTCACCTGTCTTCTGTTTCCAACCAAGCAAAGAAGCACTAGATAAAATTTCGAATTGAAAACAGAATAAAAGAAAATTAATTAAACTTTATAAGCTATTTTTTTTAATTTTAATATTAATTTAGTCTTTAATTTTTTTTATTTTAATATTTTGAATAAAATTTGATTTTATTCTTTATTTATTTAATTCTTAACTCTTAAATATTTTTTTTTATTTTAATTTTTATTTATTAAATAATAATTTAATAATTCAATTACTTGTTATCTCAATAAGTTTAACTGAAAAATTATATGTAATTTTT
>JAMLFT010003666.1:0-21457 GCA_026544285.1 Pachyrhizus erosus | reverse complement strand
GATCTAAAAGTTGTTTGATAATTTTTTTAAAACTTTAGTTTTATTTAAAATTAGTTATGTTATCGAATGAAAAAATATATTTATAAAATAAAAAATATTGTATAAAATTAACTAAATTTTCATAAATTTTTTAATAATAATAATAAAAATATAAATTAATAAAAATATTAGGTCTTCGAGTAATTTTAACGATACATAAATTTATTTTAATAATAATAATAATAAATAAAAATATGAAAGTACAAATATATAAAAATTTTGATTTTTAAAATTATAAATTACTCTAACTAATACAACTTTATTTTGATGAAAATTTAGGGTTTATATATAGACTCCAAAATTTTCAATTAGTTTAGTTTTTCTTTTTAAAAAAATAAAATTAGAAAACAAAGAGACTTGAGAATCGAAGGTGAGCATTGATAAGAAAAGCTATGCACAAGTAGAGGAAAAACTACTACAAGGAACTTTTTTATAAGTTTTTTTCTAAAAAATTTATAAAATAAGCTACTTATAATTTTAAGTATTTTTATATAAATTTGCACAATTTGTTGTTTTTTTTAAAAAGTTAAACATAAATTGGGTCAAACACTATTTAAGACAACATTTATTTCAAATTATATTATTACATTTTTAAGAATCATATTTATAAAAATATTATAATAAAAATGTTATTTTTAGATATATTTAAAAATATATTTGTTTAACTTTTAATATTTTTAAAAATATTTTTTAATTTTTAAAATAGAAAATGAAAAATTATAATAAGATTAAAAAATAAACTATTCACGTAGAAATGTAACATTTCCATCCATTTGCATAAAAATAAAGATGATTTAAATATGAGAATATAGTTTTTTAAATAATAAAAAATACCTTGCAAAATTGATTAATAACTTCATGACAAACTTGAGAATAAATATTTCTACCGTGATATTTTCAAAAAACACCTCTTAAAAATTTATTAAAAAATCTTAATTAAATTGTTTGTAAACGTGTCATTAATTATTTTTACTTATACATTTTTTTATTTTATTTTTTTACAAATAACCTCGTCATCGTCATATATTGGGTACGACCTGGCCAGATTTTACAGTGAACCCATGACCCAGCGGGTTTCAGTAACATGGTCTGTGTGATGCTTCTTGTTTTTAAAAAGAGAAAAACGACGGCGTTTTGTTTTTGAAGAAAAGAAAAGACATCACAGAAGCCCTGTGCCATCATCTTCTCCAATCTCTCGTATTTGAAGAGAAAAGGTAAGTGCTTCCTCAACTCTGTTATTCCTCTCAGGTTCCATAAGAGAGTGTCACGTCACGTGCATAGCTCGTGATCGTGCCCACTGATATTTCAGATTTCAGAGTCCGAATCCCTCTTAGAGCTATTACTATCATTAATGTTAAAATTTCTCCTAAATGTATTATTTTTGTTTGGGTTTAGATGGGTTTGATGTTGAGATAGGTGGTGAGCACCATGTGTTTGTGAATATGCACGAAAGAGAAAGAGAGAAATAATTGATAGATTGGTGGAGTTAGTGCATGTTTGGATAAAAGTTTGCAAATTTTGAGTTAAACTTAAGATTTCAAATTGAGTCTGAAAAAACAACGCAAGTCTTGTTCCTATAAATCTTGTTTGAGGGTAACCAAATTTTTTATGAAATCGAGTTTACTCTTCAAAAATACATTCACACTTAGAAATATTTTTTGAACCGTTAACCAAACATGTCCTTAACCCAAGTCTTGTTTTTACGAAATTGAATTTGTAGACAAAATTTTACTGTGCAAATGAACTTTTGATAGTAACTAGATATATTATGAAATTGAGTTTACTCTTTAAAAATACGTTTGACACTCAAAAATACTTTATGCCCTTAGTCTTCAGAGAGAGAGAAGGGTGAAGGAGAGTGTGATATTAGAATGTGTGTGAGGTTAAGACATAATTAGAAAGAGGGGTGAGAGTTAAGTGTGGTTAAAATATTTAAAGTTTAGACCCACATGCAGTTTGTAGTGGTTGAATGTGGTAGATTGTGGTGTCAGAGTATTGGTTTATTGTCAATTCTGGTTAGGATTCAGTTGCTGCAAAAGTGCATAGAAGCTTCAATCATGATGAAGCTGTTTGCTTTGTGATGGGTAACAGCCAAAATTCTTAGACTGTCTAATCAGATACTTGATTAAAAACATGAGTAATAATGATGAAAAATATAGAAAGTTCATTTACAAAACTATGATCATATAAAGGGTTCTAGTCTCCACAAGTCTATTAATTCTATTTTTTTAAAATATTCTTGTTTGGTATACATCTTTGATTAAGTCTCCCCATGTTTTAGAGGTCATAAAATTCTCATTTTGGTTGTTAGGATTCAAAATGTTGAATTGATTTACTTTTGTTTGCGATTATAAAAGAGTAGATATGTTGGTCCTGCTCTGTGGCATCTCTTGGTTTAGCCATATGGATCTGTTATACTTGAACTCCGCATTACTATTGGACCCATTTTTAAATCTATGGATTTTGACTGAATTGACTTGTGGGTCTTCCAAGGGAATCTCAGTCATCATGCCCCAGTCCTTAATTCCATATATGAAAAAAATCCAGGATGCTTTCCTCGATCCTTGTGTTCTGGTATTAGGATTGTAGATTCTGGAACTGATGACATTGTGCTTTCATGTTATTGATTAGTTATGCCTCATTTATGGTTGCAATTTTTATTATGACTAGAGCGATTCTATTGTGAAATGAAATAATCAGCAAGATATTATTATTTTTTTTTTTGTAAAAATTACCAATATTTGTATTTTTGAATTATTAAATATGTTAAATTATTTTTGAATTAGTAACTATTATCCAATATTAAAATTATTTTTGAATTATTAAATATTTAAAAATTGGCTAATGTTTATTTTTGGTAAAGTTTAATATTATAATTTTAAGTTTTTAAAATAATATTTTAAAATGAAATTTTGAATTAGGTGGAAATTGACTTATTTTATCCAAACAAGAAATTGAAATATAAGTCATTTGAATTACTTTATCCAAACAAAGCATTTGGAAAATGAAGGGAGTTCAATTGCAAGTAATTCAAATATCATGTATTTCAATTTCCTTTAATTGCTAAATCCCCCATTCAAAGTCCAAACACAATGTTAGATTATGTTTCACTACTTTTTGTTTGTGATGTTTCCAATTGCTTAATATTTCTAATTTGTACTGCTTGTATGATATTGGAAACAGTTCAGTCCTGTCTGGTAGAACAATTGGTTTGCTTATTACTTGGTTGGCAGTTTACAACTACTCCAAATGATACAAAACTCATTACCTTGGTGGAATGAAGATGTTTGTCTTATTGTAATCAAGATTGATTGGCTCTTAGGTGCATCACATTTTTAAGAACTTAATGCTTGTGTGGATAATATGATTTACTTCTTAAGTTTATTGCATTGGTATCTTAGGAATGCTGACATTCAAACCAAATTGCAAGTAGGCCTATTTACTATTGCTAAATTTTGAAAAAGTGTAAGTGGTTTTGTCTTAAATGAATAAATATGTGTACATGTATGATGAATGTCCTTGGAACTGAAAGCTATTATTTATTTGAAATTTTGTGTTACAATTTCATTGGATAGGGAAATATTTGAGACATATCTAGAGGTTTAGTTAGAAATTTAAATTTCAGGGTAACAGAAGTGAGATCATTTGCCTCTGTAATTTTTGTGGTGTTATATTTTTAGCTACTATAAAATCTAGTGTAGAGCTTATAAATTAACAGCTTTAAACTTTTTTGTTTGAAGCAGGAAGAAAATGAAGATTGTTTCAATTGCAGTTAGGTCATTAAGTGTCAATTTGTCACATCAGTTTCATCAGACCCATTTGCTCAGAAGTCTTTCCACGTGGAGATTTACAGGTGCTTGGTATTGCTTATTGTTCCATTTTAAGCAATGCTTTACCTGTCTGCATTCTGGCTGATATATTTGCAATTGATTTTGATTATTTGGCTGTTTACGTGTTTGGTTTCCATGAAGTTTGAGTTTTTGAATGTCTTATGCTTTACTCCTCTGTGATCAAAAGTTTGCCTGTGAACAAAAAGGTATAATGAGGCTTGACAGCCTGAGTTAAGCGAGCCAACCCGATTCAACCCGGCTCAAACCCGTTTAACCCATGGGTTAAGTGAGCCGGGTTGCATTCGAGCCACTATTATGAAATTCTTTAAATTTTGAACCCGGCCCGGCCTAAACTCGTGGTGAGCTGGGTTGACTCACTTTGACACCTTTGTTTGGAATCTGGTCAGTGTGGCTGTAAATGATGATAGACAAATGCAGTGTTGAGGGGCAAATCTTCTACAATTACATTTCCATGGAGATCTGTCATCATTGTTAAGGATAAATTGTGTTAGCAGTGACTTGTATGTTGTGTTAGTAGTTACTTGTATAGTACGTGTTTTTTTTAATAGAGAGACAAAATTGTATTAGGAAGTAGGATGGAATAAGAAACTTGATTAATCAGGGCTGACGATAGCATGTGGTAGATTAAGTATCCAGTGGCAAAATTGCATCCGCCTAAAGTTATAAGGAAGTATTGGACTGGATTAGTAAGGTATGAATAGTGTCAAGAAGATTATTTTGCAATACCTTATTGTTGTGGTGTATGCAGATAATTGAACCAATGGAGCATGCCACGGGAGTATATAAATGATTTGAATGAGGCAAAAAAATATTCTTTTGTATTTTCACTTCGCAAGATGCAAATAATGTTCAAATTGAGTGTGAATTTTAGAACAAAAATTTTGAAAATTTTCAAACAATTCTAAATGATCTTTCATCAGAAATATCCAAATCTATCTTGAGAAGTCATCAACAAAAGTCACAAAATCTCAAAAACCTATGATAGAACTAACATAGCATAGTCCCTAAACATCTGAATGACCAATTTCAAGTAGAAATTTAGACAGACTATTTTCTTTACTCTGGAAAGAAGATCAAGCATGTTTATTAAGCTGTATGATTCACATTCAAAAGACTACAAATGGGAGAGATTGAGAATCATCCTTTTAAAATTATTTAGGCTTGGACAATGATTGAGGAGATTTATATTCAGTGACAGTACTAACAACAGTAGTAGACTAGAGATAATGGAGTCTGCATGCATGATTCCAAAAATGCACCAACCATCTTTCCCATACTCTGGTTGTATATGTAGAAAGAGTTGGAGAAAAAAGTTATTGAACAGTTAAGATAATGGTTAGTTGGCTGATTGAAGCTAAATTGAATGGACAATCAGGAAAGAGAAAAGCTGAATCCAAAGCTACAGATGGAAGAAGAATTCTTGATCACTGCCTGTAGCTTTAAAAATGTCAAAGCCTTTTGCAGGGTGTTAAAGTGAGAAATTTTTGTGGGAGTTAAATTTGAGAAAATAGAAGAGTTACCAAATTACCTACAAGATGATGATCAAAGGCACCAAAGTCCAAAATCCAGGATCCGATAGCCATTGATTGAGAAAAGCAAACTAAGGAATTTCCATACTGAGTCACTACGGCTGAGGTAAATGCCTTTAGTTAAAGATTCTCCTTAAATGATGTGAACAAATTATTCTTTTGGGAGTATTCATCCTTTTTCTAAAATCCTGCACTTGGGATTGAGACTGGTTTGTAGTTGTGAAGTAAAATGTGAGCACCTGGGCAGTGGAGGGGAATAGGCGGGCTCCTAAAGTGTAAGAGAAATGTTTACATGGAGGATCAGGCCTGACTTGAGTTGGTTCCAATTGGGCTACAATCTTGTTGGCAATGCAGACCTGTTTTCTGTGTTTTTTAAGCTGATTAATCACTATTCACTATCATCTGGTATCTTCTGATTTTTTCTGGGTGAAGTAGCATCCTGGCAAATTGCTTCTCTTCATGTTCTTGGGTATTTATACATTTTCACCAGTACTGAGAAGAGCTGACAACACTTCTGAATTTTAACTTTCATAATATGTAGTGTTGCGCCTAGGTAAAACTTGAAGCATATTTTTGTTAAATGTTCAAAATAGGGGGGAGGTTTGCACAATTTCTGGAATAAGGAAAGAAAAATGTTATATAGTAAACCCTCTATGGATTTAAGCTTTAATCAGATGAAAATTTACTGTGTTCGTTTATAATTGGCTTAGTCTTTCTATGATTAGGATTGTTAGCTATAGCATATGTAGCACATGTATGATGTATCACATGCCTAATCAGATTTCAGCACATGTTTCATGTAAGTATAAATACAACAGTGTGTGATTTGTGTTAGAATCACAGTATCCCAAATTCTATAAGTATGATTCTAATTTTTATTTATGTCTCTCTCATACAGTGTATTTACTGATTAATCCTTTGAGCAGATAATGGAACTGGTAATCAGCATGCTAACAAGTCAGAATCTCCTGAGGAGTATGAGCAGTTTGGTGAAAATCGTGGGAGATATGCCCAATTTGATTCCATTCTTGAAAAGTTTAACCAACAGGGAATGGCTAGACATAGACCTAGTTCAGTAAATGATACTAGTTTTGGGATGATGCATGGTCTAGAAGAAACTTCTGACACATTATCTGATGGAATGGATGGAAAATTGAAGAATGCTGCCACAGACTTTGAATTTGATGAGGATGAAGTTGAAAAAGAAGGTTATTCTTTTCGATATGATGCCAATTTTCCACTTGGTTCAACATATGATGTAAAGGTAAGTTGAATAACAATGCCTAGCTTCCTTGGTTATCATTGGTTTTATATTTATCTTTAATTTTAGATGTTTGTATATATTTAATTTTGTCTTGTGTGCAAGGGCATTGTTTTATGTTCAATTTGATGTTTGATGTAGTGATAAATTATACACATGTTTGGTGGGAGGTATTGTATGAAATATAATGAAGAGTGTCTGGCAGGGTTATAGTTGAAAATAAAGGACTGTTTTATTAAAAATTATTCATCTTGTACAATCACTAATCTCCCTTTTAAAGGGTACAAAGATTAAAAATGAAAATAATAAAAAATCGGGATATAAAATATTTTAAAGATAAGTAAATATCTCATGATATCCAAAAGATATATTACACATATCTCAACACTCTCTCAAGTTGGTAAATGAATATCAATCATTCCCGACATGCCAATAAGATCCTGGAATCTAGCACTAAGAAGCCCCTTAGTGAAGACATCTGCCACTTGGACCACTATCCAACTTTTCTTTGATAAAGTGAGCTTGCCAATCTTTATGTGTTTTGTTTTGTCATGTTGGACTGGGTTATGAGCAATATTAATAGCTGAATTGTTGTCACAAAACAATTTCGTGGGACCCTCATATTTAACTTTGAGGTCATCAAGAATAATTTCATCCATAATCCTTCACATATGCCATGTGCCATAGCTCGAAACTCAACTTTTGCACTAGACTGGGCAACTACATTTTGCTTCTTGCTCCTCCATGTTACTAGATTTCCACCTAGAAGCATGCAATAACTAGAAATGGATCTTCTATTTATGACTGACCCTGCACAGTCACAATCAATGTATATCTCCATGGACAATGGGCCTTCTCTTCTAAATAACAATCCTTTCCCTGGGCTTGCCTAATAATGGAGGATCTTCTCAACTGCATGAAGGTGTCGTTCACGGGGTTCATGCATAAATTGCCTTATCACACTAACAACATAGACAATATTAGGCCTAGTATGAGACAAATGTATTAGCTTCCCCACCAATCTCTGTTATTGGGACTTCTCTACAGGTGGACTTTCTACACTTCCAATCTTGTGGTCTTGCTCAATGGGCACTCCTTTAGTATTGCATCCTAATTTTCTTGTATCCTTCAATATTAGTGTCTTGGACATCCTGCAAGGACAAAAGAGGCAGACAGACTTGACTTCTAGTTTACTTTTCCCTTGAAGTATATTGTTTCATGAAAAGTGACATCCATTGATACAAAACCTCGGTGACTTTGAGGATGATAACACTTGTATCCTTTTCTATTTGAGGGATACCTAATAAAACCACACTTGATAGCTCTTGGGTCTAACTTACCACAACGGGAACTATGAGTATGGACAAATGCAACACACCCAAACACACGACATGAGGGACTTAACAGTAGGGGAGGGGAGAATGACAACATAAGTTCAACTGGACTAATACCTTGTAATACACAAGTGGGTAACCTATTTATGAGGTACGTGGTAGTTAGGACAACTTCTTCCTAGTAGACATTAGGAACAAACGTTTGAAAGAGTAGAGCTCTAGCAACTTCAAGTAGGTGGCAATGCTTTTGCTATGCAACTCCATTTTGGTGAGGTATATTGACACAGGTGAGCTCATGAATGATACCTTGATCTATAATTAACTTAGAAAATTCAAGATTAACATATTCAGTGTTATTATCTGACCAAATTCCTTTAATGGACTTACTAAATTGATTTTTGACAAGACGAAAAAACAGATTCGGTAACAGGTCCCCATAAATCAAAATGAATGAGATCCAAAGGAGCAATACTTGTACTTTTACTAGGTAGAAAGGAAGCCCGATGGTGCTTTGAGACTTGACAAACATGACACTTGAAAGACTCGTGAGACTCTTTTGCAAACAGATGTGGAAATAGAAATTTAAGTAAACTAAATGGAGGATGTCCAAGACGCTTGTGGTGAAGCCAAATTTGGGAAACTGCCCAAGTTTTTGAAGTGGTATGATGACTAAAAGACATCTCTTTTATTCCACTGCTATCATCAATTGTTTTGTAGGATGAATAACCCACCCTGCTCTTTAGCAATTAAAAGTTGTCCTCCGTGAGGCAAGGTCCTGTAAGACACAATGAGAATGGAAAAAGGTTACTGAACAATTCAAATCTTGAATGAACCTATTTATACAAATCAAAGTATTAGCCAATTTAGGGACATGGAGGACATTGTGTAGGGATAGAGAAGATTGGAGTTGGATGCCGTTGGTTCCAATAGTAGGGACATATTTCTCCATTAACAATTGTAATGAACTGCTTCTTAGGTGCTTTGGTGTACAATGTGAAGTGAGCAGGAAGAGGGGTCATATGGTTTGTTGCCCCAAAATCAAGAACCCAAATAGTTTGGGAAATAAAACTAGAGATGTTAAAATAACTCTTACCCTTCAGGGTTAAGGAAGAAGATCCAAAAGACTCATGAAATCAAGAAGAGTTGGGAGATTTTACTATTCTCTGCTAGGGTTGGAACACAAGGGGATCCTCTATTATGAAAGCATGCTCAAACAGTGTCATGAACAGTGCCTCGTGAAGAGTACCTTCATAGGAGGCAATGGCAGTAGACAACAGTGGAAACAGGAAAATAATAGAAAATATCTCATGATATCCTAAAGATATATTACACATATCTAAACAGTTATCAACACTGAATAGCAACACAAAGTGACTTTAGTGCTGACACCAAAAAATGCTATGCTGGAATAGCAGGATGGCCATTAAGTTGGGATTATAGATCTCTAACGTAAATAATTTATTTTTATAAATGCTTAAAAGTAAGAAAAAAAATCCAAAATTATGGATATATTCATTTGTTATAGTCTAAAAAATAGAACCATGGGTGTTGGTGGTTGAGTAGCAGAATAGAGGGTGATAGAAAAAAAGAACAAGATTTACAAGCTATAACAATGGTGGGAACCGAGAGTGAGTAATGGTCCAGGAAGTGCATGATTGAGGTCGAGTAGCAAGAGACACTAGTAACTAGTATGTGGGTGTCGGAAAACGTTGGGAATGGCTGGAAATTCTACTAGCAATCAATTGGCTTGAGCTCATGTGGGTGGATGAGATAAAAGCATGTGAATATGGTAGTAAATGAATGAAAAAGCTTTTGAATTTCTTGATATCTTATGTGTTGGAGGAAATGAATTGAAACGGAGCCTTCTTCATTGATTGTATCAATTGAAAATGCCGACGTCTGTTTTGCATGAATATGCATTTTAGAAATTTTGATTGGGTGTTGTCATCTTGTGTGATCCTTAAATATTATAACCCTCAAACCCAACTCTTTTTGTCAATGTTCCTAACGAAAGGAGAATTCTGTTTTTCTGTGGCTTTTTTTTAGAATTTTAGGTGGCTAGACAGAATTACTTTTACTCTCTCTCTCTCTCTGTCTGTGTTTTCCTTTTCCTTTTAATTTTGACACATAATTTCAGTCTATAGCATTGAAGGATTTAAATTACACGATTAACATATACGTACTGTATTTCATATTCAATCAATGGTATGGTTAACCAATAATGTTGAATACTTTTGATCCTATCATCAGTTTTGTTCTGTCTGCTTTAGACAACTATAGCTATGATATCCTATTCACTTCTTGGTATTTCAACCTTTATGTTGGAAAGCTGCCTTAATTGCGGTCCCCCTAGCCTGCCTTAGTTGTGGCCTCTATGGAGGTGGTCTAGTGACTCAGTCACACATCAACTAGAGATATGGCTTAAATAGAGCTTTTAAAACTTGGGAAGTTCTCACCTTATAAGTTGGTTTTATGAGGTTGAGTTAGGTCCAAAGATCAATTATTTTGTATTATGTGTATCTATTAGTTTTCTTATCCGTGCAGTATCTTTCTTCACACAGGATCTGGATCTTACAAAACCCGGTATACGCAGGCCTGCCAAAAGGAATGAATTCAAAGTGACCACCAAAGAAGTTCTTTGTCAAGCAGATTTCAGGGTTAGCACTACGTCAGAGTAGTTCCTTCCTTTATAGTAATGTGTCTACTGTATACATCTGATTGCTATGCTGAAGTGAACATTGTCACTTGCATGATTTTTTGTTAATGTATATTACTGTTATGATAAAATAAAGCTCTCTGTTTACAACTTGCACGGTTCTCATAGTGATAGACACTTACACATTTTATATTAAAAATTTTGTTAATTGTCATTAGTGAAAGAAAAACTGGCAATGAATAAAAACATTTTAATTGTTAAAACTGTCTTGGGTAGATGGTCAGGTTGTTTGTTTACAGTGGTCACTGTTTTCATTTTAGGATTTTTGGAAATGGTGTATAAATGAGTCCACCTTAACTCGTATACCATCTTGGCCTCTCCTATATGTCTTAATATAAAGACAGATGTCTTGTTTATGTTAACAAAACAATAAAAACAAAAGATGACTGATATAAGGTTGCAGATTCATTTGAACAAGGTGAAGAGTTATCCTTCCGGTTTGCTTTGATCCATGGCTGTAAACAGTGTGCATTCTTTAAATCTTTGAACCAATTTGCATCCCTTTGAAATTGTGTGAAAATTTCTGGTTAAGTTTTTACCATGCAATTGTTATGCTCAAGTTGTAATTGCGTTATGGTGTGCCAGTTTTAAATTGTCTGAAGGCAGATGAAAGCAAGGTAGGTAATTGTTGCAACTTCTGTTTTGCTGCTGTAGCTTTTGTTTCTTTCTTGCTAGTGAGGCTATGATCTACACATTTCCGTTCATAACAAAAGTACCTTCCTATTAATGCTATTTTTGGAATGGCTATTAGTAGTATTTATGTTTTTATGCAGAATGTTAGATTCTTGGCAAACTTCGTAACAGAGGCTGGAATTATTGTCAAGAGAAGCAAGGTAAGTTCTAAAGCTCAGCTACGCAGTATGTTTGTAAGAATGGTGTTGGATTATGGAGGAAAAATAAATGGGTATTTCAGAATTAGCACTGCCCTCATTCCTTCATTTTGTTCTGTTCTCCCCTACCCAAGCATATCATATGTAGACTTGTTTAAATTGTGGGATCTTAACACTTTCTTCTTGATCATTGAGTAGACTGGCATTAGTGCAAAGGCTCAACGGAAGATTGCCAGGGAGATAAAAACTGCGCGAGCATTTGGCTTGATGCCCTTTACCACAATGGGTACAAAGTCATTTGTTTTTGGGAGAACTATGCAAAATCTTGATGAAGACTTTGCATATCAAAGTAGGCCAACGGACATGGATGGGGAACCTGATATGGAAGGATGAGATTGATATAAGGTCCATATGCTTGTGGGGTTAAAGTAGCCTGCATCATCTCATCAACCTTTTATTATGTTTGTTTCTCTCCTTGTCCAAGAAGAGACTTCAAATTTATTGAAGTTTGAATTTTGCAGCTAGACATTTTTTTATTACTGAGGAGCTTATAGTTTATACTTGCACTAAGGTTATGTTAGGCCTAATTATTTATTTTTTGTCCCAAAAGGTACTTTAAAATTACAGCTCATGACATTGTTTTAAAAATAAAAGTAAGAGTTTCACAGATTTAGTTTAAAAATTCCTTTTAGACTAAATTTCGTTTCAATATATAATGTTAGTTTAGGATGAGAGGATTAATATTTCAACAATTTGAGTGGAACTAAGTTTGATTTTTTTATGGTCTTAAATTTAATTTTTGTAAAAGGAAAAAAGTGGTTAGGAGAGAAAATTTCACAAAAAATAGGTTTTTATTATAGAGATTAGTCATTGTTAAAATTAGTAAATATTTTGTATTTATATAAAAAAAGTTTAAAATGAGATGAGTGGGATGATAAGGCATGCAAGTTAGTTTTTTTTTTTTTTAATGACCTCCCGTTATTCTTTTATTAAAATTGAGTTTTTTTAAAAAAATTTCAAAAAAATAAAATGATTCAAACATTACTTATTTTAAAGTTAAATGATGATATTGACTTATTTAATGTTTTAAAAAATAATACACTTGGACACTTATTCATGATTATTTTTTTTAAAGTTAAATATATTTTTAATTTGAGCCAATTTTGATTTTAATTATTAAAATATTTTTGTTTGACTTTAATTTTTTTAAATTTTAAATCATTGATTTTGATTTGTGTAAGATTAATAAATTTTGATTTTGACTTTATAATTTTTTTTTAATTTTATCTGTTAAATTTAAATTATTGTTTTTAATTCTTAAAATTTATTTAGAATTGATAAATAATATTTATTTTAAGTTTATTTTTTTTTAAAAAAATCACGTGGCATTCCATATGCATTATTGAATGTTACTTGGAATGCCTATGTGACCTTTCTTTTAAGTATATAAGCATTTAAACAATATAACGATATAGTTTAAAAGTATTAATTTTAATTAGAGGGGGGTGAAAATCAAATTTATTTTAGATTACAATAAAAAATATTCATTTTAAAAAAAGTAAAAATATTTGATCTTTTTTATTTTATAAAAATTAAATTAATAATAATTAAGTAAATATTTTTAATATTATATAAGATGTTAAGTAATAACTTAACATTAAGCATAATAAATCAAGTTAAATAAAATTTTAAACTAACATAAAACGATCATGTTATATGTTTTGTGAGATAAAAATTAGGTTTAAGTAAGTTTTTTTTTTCTTGAAATATTTTAAGTTTCTTATTTAATTTCTATTAATTTTATTTTCTTGATTTTGGTTTTTTTTTTTTATATTTTGTCCTTGTCATTACATTTACTCTATTAAGTGTTTTTTTTAAATATTTTAATTTTTTTCTTGTCCTGATTATTGATATATTTTTCATTAGATAATAATGTGTAAAATTAACAAAACTAATGTAATGACAAATAAAATATAAAATATTTTTTAAGGACTAAAAGTTAAGAATTTTTTCATTAGAGATCAAAAGAAAAATTAAAAAAATATTTTGGAGACAAAAATTTATTTAATCCTAAAAATTATTATGAAAGTTATAAACAAAAGTGATTTTCACCGATTTACTAGGTTTTTTTTTTTATTATTATTGAAATAATAGTTTGACCTGTTCAGCGTTTTCAAAATGAATCAACTATTCTGTTTATTAATAACTATTGCGTATGAAGATTACAAGGATGGTCATCACAAAATGCAGGATGGCCCTCTTATGTTAGTACATGAAACATTGGGGCTCGGATTCTTTTTATTCAAATGACACTTACTGGAATTAATAATGTAATCTATCTTTTTTATTTTAAACTATTATCTGTATAAATTATGTATTGATTTTATTCATGATTAATTTCTACAAAAGAATTTAATTGGTCACTTAGTATTTTTTTTTTTCTTTCAATTGCATTTTTTTATTCATAAAATTTAAGTTTAAAATTATTTAAGTAATTCAAATTCAATTTAAGTAAAATTATTGGCACGTTCGATGGAACTAGAGTAGGTGATTTGATCACAAAATTTGAGTCAACGACAATTACCCTTGGCCTATGCATTTACGCTTGATATTAAATAAGTTATCAATCATGTGACCATAAAGAAAAGTATCTATCGTTACTCACTTATGAGTTTTAATGGCTGAACTTTCTGTATTAAATATTGTTCATGTAGCACTAAGGCCATCTTTGATAGAGTGGAGAGAAATAGGATGAATGAAAATAGGTGATAAATAAAATAAAAATTAAAAATATTTTATTAAAGAAAAATAGAAGAGACAAAGAGAAAAAAATAGAAATATGAGTATAAATAAATACAAAATAATATAATATATTTTACTAATTTTAAAATTATTTTCACTTTAAATATTTTAAATCAAACATCACAACTTATTTTCATCTATTCAAAATTAATTCCATCTCTTATACCAAAGAAATGGTAAGGTTTATTGAGGCAAATTCTAGATTTTATGTGGTAGCGAACTAATATGAAAAGGAAATTTTAATTATTGTCCTTTGCTTAACTACTAAGTTCGTTTGCTTTTATCTCATAAAAAAAGTTTAAATATATGTAGTACTGTTTTTTTTGTTACATATATATTTAGTGTGCTTAATATATTTTGTGCACTCTCTTTCCTAAACCAATCAAACGTACCAAGTATCAAATTTATGTGAGATTAAAGCTTTGTAGACTGAACTCAGTCCATTTCTACCTTATGAACTTTGGAATTTGGAATTAAAAAGGACCGGGATAAAACTGGAAAGGATATACTATCTTATGATCCTCAAATTTTTTTAGTTAGTATCTATAAAAAATCTATTCGAAAAATGTTTTTAATTTTTTTATCACTTTTTTTTATGTTGTTAAATAATAACAACTGATTTAAATAAATGAATAATTAAAAACATAATTTAAAAAAAATTATAACTATTTTGTCAAATGTTTCAATAAAATGATAAATTATTAGATAATTAATATTATTTTTATATTATTAATATTATTACTTCACAACAACAATTTTTAAATTTTTTCTATTATCATTTTAGTTTATATTGTTATGTAATTAATAATATTAACTGATAATGTAATATTAATGTTAATAATTTAATAATTTATCACATCATTAAAAAATTTAATAAAATAATTATATGAAATTTTTTAATAAATTATATTTTAAAATTTATTAATTAATTTAACATCATTAATAATTTATTTAAATAATAAATAATTAAAAATATAATTTACAAAAAATATATAATTATTTCATCTGACATTTTGATTAAATGATAAATCATTGAATAATAAATCTTACGTTATATTATCAATTAATATTATTATTTGATAATAAAGATTAAAAATAAAAAAAAAATTAAGAAATTTAAAATAGAAACTATAAATAAAAATTTTAAAAACAATTTAGCAATGAAAAAATAAAAAAAATAGAAATTGACCCTGTTGAATAGACAATGAAAAGACAATAAAAGTCAAAATGCTGAAAATATAGATTTGATATTTATTTTTGATGGAAATAAGTTTGTAAGTTTAGAAAATAGTGATCTCTACTCCAACAAATTACATGTCAATCATCTCGATTTTTTAGGTGATGCAGTGTAACTTTTGCCCTTCAACTCCTAACATGGAAATCTTCTGTTGCTGGTTTTCTCATGCATGTGACACACAGAATTCAAGTGGCGATTATTATATTCTTCATTTAGAAAACGGAGAAAACTTCTCATCATTGGGAAACGAGAATTTCCATGGTCTCAACCCCTATAAATTGGAAGCATGCACCCTATATAGCCAAGTAAAGAGAAAAGCAAAGTGCCCTCCAAAAAACTAATCCATACCATACCCCAAACAAAGAGTCACCATGTCTTCTATGGATCTAAAGAAATCTAACAAGATCAGAGAAATTGTTAGGCTTCAACAGATCCTTAAGAAGTGGAGAAAGTTAGCCAACTCATCAAAAACCACCGTAACTGTGACCACCACCACCACCACCAATACTACCAGTAAAAGCATGAAGTTTCTAAAGAGAACACTTTCTCTATCTGAACGTGAAGGAGGGTCAAGCAATGTTGTCCCCAAAGGGTACCTAGCTGTTTGTGTTGGTGAAGAGCTTAAGAGGTTCACTATACCAACTGAATATTTGGGTCACCAAGCCTTTCAGATTCTCCTGAGAGAAGCAGAAGAAGAATTTGGGTTTCAACAAACAGGAGTTCTCAGGATTCCTTGTGAAGTGTCTGTTTTTGAGAGCATCTTGAAGATGGTGGAAGGAAAGGAGGACAAGTTTTCCTCCCAAGAATGTAGACTCAGCATTGAAGAGATGACGATGGGGTACTGCTCAGAAAACCAACTTGCTTATTCTCACCATCCTCAAAGTCCATTGTGCAGATAGTATAGCATATTGATTGCAATTTTTATCCCTTTCTTTTTTATCCTTTTGTTTAACTTTTGTACCTTACAACCAATCCAATGCACGAGAGTGAGTGAGTGAGAAAAGTGAGTTCATTTAGATGTAATAGAACCCTTTTGGGATTTATGAAGCAAGGATTATGATTATGACTTTCATTGTCCAATTCAGTAATTCTTGAGCTTTATTGTTTGTTAGTGGATTGTATGGTTTTAATTGGAAGCATCTATGGGCAGACTAATTACATGATTTTTAGTCCTATGTAAAAGGAGGGATGAAGATCAACAACGACCTTAGAAGTTGTTAGGAGAAATTTTATAAAATTTAATATTTAACTGAGGTGAATGACTTTATATTATTAATGTAATATATAATTGTATGATTTTTAGTTTAAGATCAACAAAGACATTAGAAGTTGTTAAGAGGAATATTATAATATACAATATCTTTGAAAATTTGATGTTTAACCAAGCTGAATAATGCAGTCAACTTCACTTAATCAGATGAAACTTTTGTTATTGGTCGGCAGCAGTTTTGTTGTGTGATCTTCTATAGCTGGAAGTTTTGGCATTCTGGAATTTATTCACTAGATAAACATTTTGATCCTACTACTTCTATCATGAACTCATATTATATGACCAAACAAAGCCTCATATATTTTCATCCAGTAGCAAACTAATTATGATGCAAGGCTCCTCCCTTCAAAATGACTCAACATACACAAAAATGGAATCATGAAAAAGCGTTCATCATTTGGAATCTGGGAGATGAGGGTCAAACACCATGACCAGAGTGTAGTTACAATTTCCAAGTAGAAATGATTTAAAATATTATTCCTTGAAGATATAAACATGTCCTGAGGTAAATAATAGGTGTTCTCTAATTTCCATATGGTGAAGAGTACCACTGGTCAATTGAGTGGCTATTCAAAACATCCTACATTAGCAACATTGCCATTATTGGCAAATGCAGTTCAGTACAGTGAGGAAATATTATATTAGTTAAGAAAATATAAAACATTTATATTAAAAAATTTAATTATATAAAAATATAAATTATTCAATACTTATTTTTTAAGGTTATTGAAATTTTTAAAAGAATATATCTCATGTGCCTTAGTCGATGGCTTTTCAAGACTACTTAAAGAAGATATTACAAGAATTTAATTGAAACACATTTGATAATGAAATATTTTTTATGCTGTTATGTACTCCTGAATTGTTATATAATCCAAAATTATTGAATTTTATAACAACTAATAATAATTTATCAAAATTAAATTCATGTGAGAACCAAGTTGTGATAAAAGAATAACTTTCAATTTGGTATACTTAATAAGGCAAATCAAAGTCAAAGGTGCATACGAGTTTAGCCTCGTTGCAGGAGATGCTTAACAATTAACATTATCTCTCTGACAAGATTTAAATAACTTACTCAGTCATTGATTTCTTTAATTAATAAATTAATGATTTAGAACAGATAGCTTCAAGGGGACTAAAGTGGTCCACTTCAATTATAGCCTAGTGAATGATTGATGTTACTCTAAACATCACGCGTCATGTAAATAAATATTTTAAACATATTAACTTAGAAATTATTATATAGTTTCTAATTAAAAATATACTAAAATGCATAAAAAAAATCATGATAAAAATATATTAATATTTTATTTTTATTTTTATAAGATTTAGTTCACATTATTTTATGTATTAATTAATTTTAAATTAAAATATTTTTAAGTAAGACAGACAATTAATTAAAAGAAATGATAATATTAGTAATAAAAATAGTTTTAAAAATAAATTTAAGATAAATTTATTGTGCTTAATTAGATTAATATTTTTTAATTATAATAAATTATGTAATTAATTTTACAAATAAAATTAATAAGAATAATGATATTTATTTTAAATTCTTATAGACACTAATTAATTTTGCCGATCATTATTTTTTCCTTATCCTCCTTTTTAGTTTTGCAGGTTAAACTCATGTGAGGTTGGTTTATTTAAATCATGAGTGACTAGGACTGAGATCCTTAAAGTACATTGGAGTATTAATTATTAAACATACTTAGCTAAATTGTTAGGATTGAAGTCATTGGTAGGTTCTGACTGCATTGGTTTCCAATGCAAACCGCCCTAACAGTCAGGTACCCTCGTACATTACAATTGTACTGTTCAAACCTCATGGCTTAATTATTTTATTGTTATGCCTTTTTATTTTAACTGAGTTTATGGTCTGAAAACAAAGTCATTTTTAGGGTTTCCAAGAGAAGCATGTGACATGGCATTAATAGCACAAACGGTGGCAGAATTAATCAGTTTCTAGACTTTAATTTCCCAAGTCCATGTTCAACTTTAACTTAAATATAAGCCAAAAATCTTCTGCATCAGTCTAATATTGTATGTTCATTGCCATGTGGTCATGTGGTAGAGCAGCACAGGACAAGGAACACGCAGCTAGGCTAGTACTTGAGGATGAAAAAAAAAAAACGAAGAAGAAAGAAAGAAGATAAATAAAAATATTAGAAATGTGTACATTTTACAGTTGGTTTAAAAGTGTTGAAATAGAAAGACAATTTAAGAAAAAAAATGAAATATTCTCTCCACTCATTTGGTTAAATAGAAAAGGAAAAACAATAAGCATACTATTTTTTCTTTTTCTACTTTTATGATGGAAAAAAAATGCATAATAAATGAATAAATAACTACTTTGGTAATCCAAAGTGTAATTTATTATTTTTTGAAAATATTAAATTTAAAAAAATGTCTAAATTTATAATTCATATGTTATTTTAGTGTTATTAAAATATTTTTATTAATGTCTATATTTTCGTGATATGTTATCTTTCTACTAGATAGTGAATACTATATATATAGATAACACGCGAAAATTTGATGTGTATGAAATAATTAATGATACATATGTAAATGATAGATGACAATCTGGTTATTATTATTTTGATAATTGACTGAATTATCTTGTATATATTGTTAGCTAACTATTATATATATGTTAAATTATCATGTATCTTTTATGTGTATATTATTAACTATCATATAAATATTTAATGTGTTACATAAACACAAATGTTAATTTTAACAAAATTCTTTTAATAACAAGACTAAAATGATAAATAAATTATATTTTAGAGATTTTTTTAAAATTTAACATTTTCAAGAATATAAGTAATAATGTATTATGATAAAAATGAGTACATTTTATAGTTTGCCTAAAAAATTTAAAAAATTAAGAAAAAAATGTAATATTGTCTCTACTCATTTGGTTATATAGAAAAGGCAAAAAAAAAAAAAAATAAAGAAAAGAAAATGAGTATATTTACTTTTCTTTTTTAATTTTATGATAAAAGAAAATGCATAAAAGGCAGATTATTTAAAAGGGCTACTTTAGACTTTTCATATACATTGTCCCTCATTTTTCTTTCCACGTACAAAAATAATAAAAGCTTAACTGCACTATAACTTTTTTACCCACACGAGCGTAAAAAATTTCATCACATGGAATCCGCACATTTTACTCTTTTCACTCTATTTTATTTTATTTCACACTAATAGAAAGGAAGAAGTATCTTAATCATATTCAGTAAAAAAAAAAAAAAAACTCCATCCTATTATTATTTTTACTAAACTATAGATAGTTTTT
The DNA here is from genome assembly GCA_026544285.1 of Pachyrhizus erosus. NCBI lineage: Eukaryota > Viridiplantae > Streptophyta > Magnoliopsida > Fabales > Fabaceae > Pachyrhizus > Pachyrhizus erosus. The sequence continues at coordinate 1,281 of JAMLFT010003666.1, read as the reverse complement.
ATTTAAGATAATATTATTCAATTTTTATTATATCATTATGGTAATAATTTTTTTTAATATTTAACATAATTATATACTCAATATTTAAATTTAAAATTATTAACGATTAAACTAACATAATTTTCCAACAATTGATTCACATGTTTAATTTTCATCATATAATTTTTCTTTATCATTTAAATCAAACAAAATGTTAGAGGAAAAGTAAAAAAGAAAAGAACAAAAAAAAGTATTTTAAAATTAGACTAATCATGCCATAGATTAAACAAAAGTTATGGTTTAACAATGTTTGAAAGTAGAATCTGATATGAATATGCAAGTATAAAATAATTTGTAAAAATGCACATATATATTAATTACGAATATAAATAAATTTAAAAGTATATAAAAATATAATTTAAATAATTAAATTGATTAGTTATATTAATAAATTTTAAATTAAAAATTTATCAATATTATATCAAGAATTAATATAGATGTGTATGTACGTATGAATTCATCAAAAATTAAATATGATAGATGCACTTATTTTTTTAATAAATGAGTTGAGAATATTTATTTTTATTTTGTGACTCGACGACATGTTACCTTGGCTAAATTATAAAAATAGAAACAAGTAAGTTAAAAATTAAGAAAAATGTAAATGGGAGTAGAAATTAAAAAATGAATAAAAAATTTGAGACCTTTAAGGACTTGAAAATAAACATTTAAGAAACTCTATCAGATTAATCTATTTTAACCCGCCAATAATTTAACGTAACTTGTAAAAAATATTGAATGTAATTAATTGAGTTAAAATCAAATCAATATTTCCAACACTATTCACATTGATTAATAAAAGGAGAAGATGAAAATAGTTAAACAGTTAAAAACTCTTGCAAGATTACATTTTGATGGTTGATTTGATTGATAACTGTAATACCCCACCTCCCCCCACAATTTTCAATATCATATTTGAGATAGTATATTTTTATTTTTATTTTTCTAATAATTTAAATATGAATTAGATTTTTAAAAAATAACATGTTTTTTATTTATATTTTTTAAAATATTTTAATTTTAATTTTTTAAAAATTATTATTATTTTTAAGTTAATCTCTAATATAAAGTAATATTTTAATTTTAATTTTTGTTATATTTTAAAAGATGACAAATAATTATTTTAATATTTTTACTGATTCATTATGATATCAAGTATCTAATAAAAAAATTATCAATAATTGTTTTGTCAAAATATATTTTTAAATTATTTATTAATTATTTTAATATTATTAATTATTT
>JAMLFT010003665.1:0-21459 GCA_026544285.1 Pachyrhizus erosus | reverse complement strand
AAACTAATCACATAAGCATGCGCTTGCACGCACATACACATATATATTAATAAATTTAATTTAAGGATATTATAATAATTTATTGTTTAATTTAAAAAATATTTTTTCTCTCCTATGTTCTCTCACACCAACATTAATCTTTCAAATTCTCTCTCTTCTATTCTCTCACATCAACATTTAATTTTTTAAAATTCTCTCCCCTGTCTTACTATTAAAATTTTTTTATTAACAATTTATATTCACCATAAACTAAGATTATTATTTACATTTGATAATCTTAATAAATATTTTTTTATTAATAATTTACCAAATACAAATTGTTAAAAATAGTTTATGGTTAGTATAAAATGTTTATAAATTATTATTTACACCAAATATGATTTTTTTTATTAACAATGCACATCTATGTTTTATTTTATGTTGGTTGCTATTTGTTATTACATTTAATAACATTTAACATGATTTGTTTATTAAATTTATAACACCCCTATGAGTCAATGTTTGGGTGATTTACATTTTACAACATTTCACATAGTAAACAACTTTCTTGTTGTTTAGAACCTTCTTAATAAAATCCCTCTCTAGGTAGTTCTTTTTAAGACATTGGCAATCATCTTTAATGCCACTTGTAATGCTTGGTTACTTTAAGGATAAATAGTTATTCTCATAAACTAATATGAGACTTTTCAACGTATTTTTTGTAAGAAACTTTTCATGAGGTAACCTATATCATAATTGCTCTAAATCAAACATGCTTAACTGTATAGTTTTTAAGTGATGAATTACTGAAGGTAGATGTATTTTATTGGTATAGGTAATACTAACTAATTCTTTTAAGTTATTCTTAACTATATAGTTTCTACTTGCACAATCTTTAGATTCCTCTAATTCATCTGCATATTTAATTCATTATTGTATTCTTTTTTATTAAAAGCATGTTAAGAACTATTATTTGTTTGTGTCTTATCTCTTTTGCACCGACAACCATTCCCTACCTTTCTCAGCTATTATTATTTGTTAAAGACATGATCACTAGCTTTTGTCTAGTTCATCTTCGAACCACATTGTACAAGGAGAGAAAAAAGCACTAATATCATTTATAACACCCTTGAGAGTTAGTTTCTTGGTTGCTCACACTCTATCAAAGGCAAGAAGCTATCCCAACTTCTCTTCTGCTGCTCTAACACATCAGCTCTAAGAAGTTCCTCTAAAGATTAGATGATCTTCTCAATTTAACCATTTGTTTAAGAATTAAAAAAAATCTTGAAGACCAAAATAAAAAGGATATTATTTTTTAAAAATTAAATTGATATTTAAGTCAATAAATAATAACAAACCATATAATTACTTTTCCACACGTTGTCGGTTTGTTGTGGTGGTCCCTTTCCATTGAGCTTAGCATAAAGCAATGCAAGGTATGTCGTCAAGCCTTGATGGGATACACTTTTGGTTATCTTTTTATATTTGTATAAAATTTTTACTCTAGCACCAATTGAAACAGCTTATGCGATACCGTCAGCATATCCCATTTGTATTACAAAACTTGAAATTTGTTGCTCAAATAACAAAGAACAACAAAGCTCTTCATCTCACCTATTATTTCAGATTCATTACTGCACATATATTTTCTTAATTAATATTATTTTGCTATTTATGTACATGCAGAAGAAGATGTAGTTGAGATGTAGCATGGGTTCTCTAATTGTTGGGTGTCATCAGTTCTTAACGTCGCCTCGTTTAACGGCATGGCTAAAGGAGCAATGGATTCACCTTAAGTCGTATGAGGCAAGAGTTGGTGAACTAAACCGTGTTGTTCACGAACTCAAGAAAAAGAAAGATGAAATTCAACGTACAATTAATGAGGAAGAACACAGACGTGGACGAGAAATTAATGTTGAAGTTGAAGAATGGAAAGACAGGGTGGATAAACTTATTTTTAAATATGAGGATTTTAACAGCGATAGATACCGTGAACTTGCGGAGTTTAACTTGTTACAGAGTGGTTACCTTCCCAAGCCAGGGATAAGGTATGACCGAAGCAGAAAAGCATTCGAAATCATAAAGGAGGCAAATGGGTTATTGCAAACGGCAAAGTTTGACACCTTGTCTTATTGGCCTGGCCCACCTTCTATGGCCGCCTTTTTTTCTAATGTTGGTTATGAAAGTTATCCATCAAGAGAAGAAACAACGAGAAAGATTATTGAAGCATTGGAAGACCCAAGTCTTAGGGTGATTGGCCTTCATGGATTGAGTGGTGTGGGAAAGACCACTTTAGTCAAAGAAGTTGTTAAAAAAGCCTTAAAAGATAAGATGTTCAATGTAGTGACCATGGCTAGTGTAACAAAAAATCCTGACATAAGAAAAATCCAAGGACAACTTGCTGACACGTTGGGGGTTACATTGGATGAGGAAAGTGACATTGCAAGAGCTGCTAGAATACAAAAGGTGTTAAATAATGAGAAGAAGGACACGCTTGTAATTCTTGACGATCTTTGGGAAAAAGTGGACTTGAATATGCTGGGGATTCCATATGAAATAGAGAATGATGGTAGCCGAAAGAATGTTCAACAAGGAAAACCCTTCCTCACTGATAGCTTGGAGAATGTCAAAGAAGGAAAATCCTCTATTGATCTTAGTACATCGAGTCAGTTGGGAAGAAATGAAACTTATAGTCAGTACAAGGGATGCAAACTTTTGATGATTTCTGAAAGCAAGCAGGCGTTATTAAGACAAATGGAAGGGAAATCACACTCTATTTTCTCTTTGGAAGTCTTAAAGGAGAAGGAAGCAGAGATGTTGTTCAAGAAAAAGGCTGGAATAGGTGACAAGAATTCAGAATTTGAAAAGCTAGCAGCTCAAATTGCCAATAAGTGTAATGGGTTGCCAATGTCAATAGTTACAACTGCGAAGGCCTTAAAAAATCAGAGTCGCTCCCTATGGGAGGATATTCATCGAAAACTGGAATGGCAGAATTCAACTGGATCCCCTGAATTTTCTACAAAGTTGAGTTATGATCTTTTAGAAGATGAGGAACTCAAATATACCTTCTTACTTTGTGCTCGCATGGGTCGTGATGCCTTGATTATGGACGTGGTGAAATATTGCATTGGTTTGGGTTTTCTTCAAGGGATCTACACAGTAAGGGATACTAGAGACAGAGTAGATGCATTGGTTGCAAAGCTAAAAGAGTCAGGTTTGTTGTCTGACGGTTATTCAACTGATCATTTTACCATGCAAGATACTGTTCGCAATGCGGCTTTGTCAATAGCATACAAGGAAAATCATTTATTCACAATGACAAAGGGAAAAATTGATGAATGGCCTGATAAACTTGAAAGGTATGCTGCTATTTCGTTACATCATTGTGACTTTATTGAGGGTTTTCTTAAGAAAAGAAACTACCAAAGACTTAGAGTCTTCCATGTTAACAATAATAATCCAAATCTTGAAATACCCAATAACTTTTTTAAAGGAATGAAACAACTCAAAGTGTTGATATTGACTGGCATTCATCTGTCCCTCTTGAAGTTGTCAATTTCATCCTTGACAGAACTTAGATTGCTTTGTTTAGAGCAATGCATGCTAGATAAGGATTTGTCCATCATAGGCAAGCTGAAAAAGTTAAGAATTCTAAGTTTTTCAGGATCTGATATTGAAAATTTGCCACTTGAATTGAAACAGCTAGAAAAGCTACAAATTTTTGACATAAGTAATTGCTCTAAACTTAAAGAAATTCCATCTGGAGTCATATCAAGCTTGGTAAGTTTGGAGGAGCTGTATATGAGAAACACCTTGATTAAATGGGAGGATGAAGGACATACACATGAAAGTAAAAAAGCTAGCCTTTCTGAGTTGAAACATTTGAATCAATTGATAACTCTAGACATTCAAATCCCAGATGTTTCATATTTGCCGAAGAACTTGTTCTTTGACCAGTTATATAGTTACAAGATTGTTATCGGAGATTTGACCACATATTTAGAGACTGATTTCAAGATGCCAGAGAAGTATGAAACATTGAGATTCTTGGCAATCCGATTGAAAGGCGACGAAGACAACATTCATTCTCTAAAGGGGATCAAAATGCTGTTTGAAAGAGTCGAAAACTTGTTTTTGGAAGAACTTAATGCTGTCCAAGATGTTTTTTATAGATTGAATTTAAAGGGATTTCCATATCTAAAACATTTGTCGATTGTAAATAATTCTACAATTGAATCTCTCATCCATCCAAAGGACAGAGAACAGTCAGAACACCCTGAGAGAGCTTTTCCTAAATTGGAGTCATTGTGTCTCGATAATCTCAGAAAGATGAATAATATATGCTCTTGTAAACTTTCAGAACCATCCTTTGCTAAACTAAAAGTCATGAAGATAAATCTCTGTGGTCAATTGAAGAATGTCTTCTTAATTTCTGTGGTGAGCCTTTTAAGTGTTCTTGAAACAATTGAAGTTTCTGAATGCCACTCTTTGAAGGAGATTGTGCATGTGGGATCGCAAAGCACTGATGAAATCAAGCTTATATTTCCTGAATTACGCTCTTTGAAGCTGCAGTCTTTACCTCAATTTATTGGATTTTATACCATTCCATCGAGAGAGAAAAACGAACTCTTTGACCAAAAGGTGTGTTTAAAATTATCCTCTAAATGTCTTTATCTTTTGCAGCTCAAACTTTTATACACATTTTTTGTTAAAACTAAAAGGAAGGACTTTGTAATGTCGTAGACTTAATAAAAAAGGACATCTTATCCGTTGCAAAATTAAGTTGAGAAACTCAAAATATATTTATTTTTTGGTGACATTAATCATGTGTCTCTTTGCAGATTCAAGCTTCTAAATTAGAGAGAATGGAGTTGTCATCAATCCCGATTGAGAAAATATGGAGTGTCCAACAATCTTCAAAAAGATCCTCTTTTAATAATTTGACACATTTGGATGTTAATGGTTGTTGGAAATTAAAAGATTTAATTTCATTTTCAATGGCCAAGAGTCTGGTAAGTCTTCAAAGCCTTTTTGTAAGTGAATGTGAAAAGATGAGAAGCATCTTTCCCGATTGCCCGCATATGGAGGTAAGTAGGTTGGTTAAATTATATTTGACTTTTAGATCTCTAATACCCCCAATATCTGTCATGTTACAAAATTTGAAATATATCGTAGTTATGGATGCCGTGATTTTGAAATACTATTCTGACAAGATATGCAAAAGTACAAAGCACCCTAATTTTCATGTTTAAATACTATTCAGCACACTAAATGTAAAATCTAGGTACTCTAAGTCATATAATATTGGAAACTCGTTTACAAATATTTGTCATTAGTCTCTCTTATAGTTATGAATTATGATTTCAGATTGCAACCCACAACTGTATTTTCAAGAATTAAAATGACTAATTTTGTTTGCTTTGTAGATTCAAAAAGATTATATTCGTCCATTTTAATTTTCTGAAATTTATATGTATAATAGCAATACAATAATTTCTTAACTCAAACAGTAATTTACAACCTTTATTATAATCGATGTACTTTTTGCTCTTTCTATTGATTTGGTTTGCTTTATGTTTGATATCTAATTCCATTAACTTATGGCTACTGTGAACCTAAACAGGTTAGCATCTTTCCAAAATTGAAGAATATCAAACTTAGTAGCATGAAGAGTTTGAGTAACATCTGGAATTCGGAACCCCCAACAGATTCCTTTAGCAAACTGGACAAGCTAATCATTGAGGAATGTGATAAATTAGTCAATGTTTTTCCCTTTTACATTGAGGGAATATTTCATAATCTATGCAATTTGAGAGTTACAAATTGCAGGTCCATGCAAACAATATTTAATATACATGTACTAGTTGGGGATGTAGCTAATTTGCAAGATATTCATTTAGAAACACTCCCAAAATTGAAGCATGTATGGAATTTGAATGAAGATCGAGTAGGGATTCTTAAATGGAGCAATCTGCAAAAGATATGTGTTCAAAATTGTTACAACTTGGAAAATATATTTCCATTTTCTGTAGCCAAGTGTCTTGATAGTTTTGAATACCTTGAGGTGCGACGTTGCTATCAATTGAGGGAAATTGTGGCTGAAAGTGAAGCTGCAAACACTGATAATGTATCATTTGACTTCCCTAAACTAAGCACCATCAAATTTTCACAACTACGAGAACTTACGAGTTTCTATCCACGAGCTCATAAATTGCATTGTCCAACATTGAATGACCTGTCTCTTGAACTTTGTGACAAGCTGGAACCATTCGGAAAACAAAAGCCTGCCCTCTTTCCCGAAAAGGTACTACTAAGCCTTTCAATTCTTCAACAATTGTTTCTAACACTCATGCAAAGATAAATCTAAATTATAAAAATGGAAAAAATATTCTCATTCATAAGGAAGGTGCATTGTTTTATACTTACATTTACATAATTTATTTTTCTTTTTCATTGTTTATTTCTTACAGGTAATCAATAAGTTGAAGTGCATGCAAATTGAGTCTTGGCATGCGAAGTCGCCAAGCAGTTACATGGTGAAAGATAACCATAGAAGGGATAATTTAGAAGAACTCTGCTTATCAAGATTAATGGATACTGAGATTTTATATTCTTTCCTTCATAGGAATCCTAATCTGAAAAGCCTATCATTGAATAATTGTTTCTTTGAAAAGATAGTGCCTCTTGAAAAACATATTGAGATTGAAAATTTGGGAGTAGTTCCAAAGCTGAAAAGCTTGAAGTTGATAAACTTGTCTAAGCTCAAAGAGATAGGCTTTGAAACAGACATAATTCTTAAAAGGATAGAGTTCTTGATTTTAAAGAATTGTCCTTGTATGACCACTGTAGTGCCCTCCTCAGCATCTCTCAGTTGCTTGACGAATCTGGAAGTGGTTAATTGTAAAGGATTAGAAAATCTAATGTCACCATCTACCGCAAAAAGCTTGTGTCAACTAAACACCATGAAGGTAATCAAATGTGAATCTCTGATGGAAATAGTAGGAAAAGAAGAAGATGGAGAAAATGCTGGCAAAGTTGTTTTTAAACAATTGAAGGCCCTGGAACTTGTTTCATTGAAGAAACTCAAGAGTTTTTGTAGCTCTGATAGTTGTGACTTTGAGTTCCCATCATTGGAAAAGTTAGTAGTGAGTTCTTGTTATAATATGGAAACATTTTCAAAGAAATTCACGAGCACGCCAATTTTACAAAATATATATGTCATACATGAAAAAGAGAAGAAAAGATGCTGCTGGTATGGTGATTTAAATGCTACAATAGAAAAAATATTCGAGGAAAAGGTACGTATATATGTATGACTTTTTATCCTGGATTTTTATTTTCCATTTTGTTATTTTTTCCTCTTTTAAAAGTTAATTAAAACAACTAAATTATTTTTCTTAAACAAAAATATGTTTCGATTGTTGCTGAATAAAGATAAAAAGAGCAATAAAATTGAATTCAAATAATAAGTGATGGAACTGAGACTAAGGGGTATGTGTAGAAAATAACTAACAGTAGTTATGTATTAGCAATATATATATATATATCTAATAATATGTTGTGTAATTGGGGAGTGTGAAGTTATTGGTAATTTGTTGACAGAGAATACACTCTGTAGGAGACTATTGTCTGGACAACAATTGAAGTGCTGTATTGTGTTATTTTAGTGTTGAATATTATATTTTATTTCTTTTATAAATTGGTGTTCTATCAATAAGCCATGCATTTTTTAGATAATGGATTTGTTTTACTCTAAATAATAATAGATCTTAATAAACCTATTTCTATGAGGTCGTGCTTGCCTTTGTAGAATACAATCCAAAAATTAGTTTATATATAAAATCGCAGGGTAAATTAAAAGTTATATCATAATGTGTCAATGACTTTTGTTGAAAATAGATCAGGAAACTTACTAAAAAAATTGACACAAAAAACACCGATCATTCTGAAGGTTTCTCAACATTCACATTTATTTATACGACATCTCTTTATATACATTTGAATAACTACATTGAATGAGGGTTTTTAAGAACTACCTTTTAGCGAAAGTCTTTCTTTCACGAAAGCATTTTAGAAATTTTTGTAACCTCTTATTAACCTATCAAGTTAGAGAAAAAAAATACAATTAAGTCTTTTCAATTTGTAGATATAAAGTTCCATTTTCACAAATAAAAAATTTCAGTCATGCCCTTTTTAATATATCCTGGTATGCTGCAAAGATAAAGACTGTGGTGCTAACCCGGTTGGAATTTCACTCCTCATGATGAACTTATTTGCAATATATATTTACAGAAATTTTTTGAAGGCATGGGCAAGATGAGTTTTTCCGAACATCCCGAGCTAAGACAAGCCTGGCAACCTGGTCAAGTTGATCTGCAAAAATTTCATAGTCGGTTTTCTTGTTTGAAAATTTTGAAGCTGGAGAAATGTGAAATTCCACCGTGTGCAATTCCATCTTATATCCTTCCCTATTTAAAGAGCTTAAAAGAACTGGAAATACGAGATTGCAAAAATGTTGAGGAAATTTTTGAGATGAATGAAGCAGAGGATGCAGGAACGACATTCCAACTGCAGAAATTGACTTTAGAAAAGCTACAAAAACTCAAGCATGTGTGGCAAGGGAATGGAACAGGATCTCATAGCTTCCAAAATCTTCAAGCAGTTTTTGTTGAAGAATGTTGCAAGCTGCTAACTGTGTTTCCTGCTGCCGTGGCAAAAAATCTTAAGAAGCTTCAGACACTTTACATTAGATCTTGTAATGGGTTGCCAGAAATTGTTAGAAAGGAAGAAGATGCAGCAGCAGAGTTTGTGTTCCCTCGTTTAACTAAATTAAGTCTTTATGACCTACCAGAACTCATTTGCTTTTACCCTGAACCATTCACTCTGGAATGCCCTGTGTTGGATTATTTATATGTGTTAGATTGCCCAAAGTTGGAGCTATTTGAAAGTGCCAACGGTCAACCCCCTTTCTTAAATCTAAATGTATGTAACATAGAATTTGCACTCTCAATTTATTTATTTTCACTTTTTATCTTCTAATTCTAATTCATAGCCTTTTCTTTCTCATTTGTTTTGCTTCTACTAGGTCATTTCCAACTTTGAGGTGTTGAAACTCGAATGGAAACACAGTTTGGTGTTAAAGTCAAAGTTAGGAGAACTTCAGGGTTGCCTCGAATATTTAAATTATATTTGGCTGCGCTTTGATGTTGATGAGAATGAGAAGCCTATTTTGCCCATTCAAATTCTCAAGAAGGCACCCAATTTAGAAACAATGTTGATAGAATGTTGCCATTGTCTTGAGGAATTCTGCACTCAAATCACCGAAATTGACACATGTGTCAAAAGATTGGGACTGATAGATGTATGGAAACTCAAGTGTCCACAGGAAGCGCCATGGTTACTCAAGATTTGTGAGAAGCTTCAGGAATTATATGTTTCTAATTGTCCTCATTTTACTGCATTAGTACTGAATTCTACTTCTACAAAATCTTTTTCCTGTTTGAAATCATTGTACATATATGGATGTCATAGATTGAAGTATTTATTCACATCCTCGGCAGCAAAAGAGTTAATGCACCTTGGAGAGATGGTAATCTCCGGATGTAAATCAATAAAAGAAGTAGTGGTAAGAGAACACGATGGAACAACTTCTGAAGGGGTCAAATTAAATGGACTACACCGCATACATCTATATTCTTTATCAAGCTTGGAATGTTTTTATTCAGGCAATGACAAGTTGCAGTTACCCTCGTTGATACAAGTGACAATAAGGAAGTGCCCCAAGATGGAAATTTTCTCTCATGGATCGATAGATCCGGATTCTTGTAGAGAAATTATTACTTGGACCGACACAAATGATAGATTGATCTTTCATGACGATCTCGACTCTTCTGTCAAAAAGGTGTATCTGCATCAGGTAACCTTTTCTTCCGAACGAATTAATTATGACTTTAACTTCAGTGTCAATTTAATGTCTTAAACTAGCCTTATCCAAGCATCTGTTTTGATCCATTGTGGCACAGGACAACAACATTTGTATCCGAGTAATTTCCTTACTGTTTTATTTTGATGATTTGTCGGTAGCTTGTGATTATATATTAATAACTTTTCTATCATAATTGCAAATAATATATTCTTTAAGTTGTCTCAGAAAAATTATTAGCCATTTACATATTGTATAAAGCAATACTAAACCATAGTGCCATTTGCATCACATACTTCATTCTACACGACCTATGGGAGTTTTACATTTCACATGCATCTTGTCGATTTTGGCACTAACTTGGGGCAATTTCACTTGCTTTGCTTTGCTTCGCTACAAATTTTTTTGGAAATGGACACTTCGTATTCATGCAATCACCCAGTCATGAATCTACACTGTTGGATGAAGATCGGACACTTTGGATTTCAAATATATATTTTAAGTCGAATTTACAAGATAAAATATGTGTTGTCTGATATTCATCTAATAGTTCCGATTGACTAACTGTGTAATGTATTAAATTCTAGCTGTGGGGAATATTGATCCTAAAAATTCGTACTCTTTAGCTTTTATCTAGTGTGTAGGATGTACATGTAAATTTATACTCATACTTAACTACTTAAAATTATTTTAAATGTTCCATATTTACAAAAAACATTGTACAAACCAATCGAGCCCAAATCATATAAAGGGTCTCCTGAAAGAACTAACCTTCCATTGGAAAAATAAGAACAGAAAAAGCTTACACTGAGATAAATGATGAATGGAAGAGATTCAAAGAAGAAAAAAGAAAAAGGAGTAGAACATTTGAAATTGTAGCTTACAGTTAAAAAAAATACATCCTTACATACATGTCTTTATTCTTTTATGCCCAGAATCATATGGTTTTCGAGGATTCTCATACGTTACAAGAGATATGGAAGTCAGAGACACCCCCAGACTGGTATTTCTGCAATTTAACTTGTATGGTCGTGGAAAGGTGTGAGTTTTTATCAGATGGAATACTACCTTCCCATTTACTTCATTTGCTCAGTAACTTGAAAAAGTTGCAAGTGCGGAAATGTAATTCTCTAAAGGCAATATTTAGTCATGCGAAGATCACTGATATGGGGCCTGAAGGAAGTCTCAGCCGTCTGGAACAACTTCATGTGGAAAACTGTAAAGAGTTAGTGGAAATTGTTGCAAAGGATGAAGCAGACAATGAAGAAGCAAATAAAGAGATTGCTATATTCTCCAGCATAACCTTGTTGAGGCTATCGGATTTGCCAAATCTAAGTTGCATTTATCCTGGAATGCACATTCTAGAATGGCCTAAGCTAAAAGAATTACATGTCAAACATTGTCAAATGCTGAAATTTTTTGCGACTGAATTTCAAAATTCTCCAGATTTAAATCCAGATGGTCAAGATAGATTTTCAACAGACCAGCAAGCTATTGTCTCACTTGAAAAGGTAGTGCAAAGTTCAGCTTTAGCTTAAAAAGAAGTTATTAGTTCTAAACAAGCTACTAAGTTATTATCCTATTAAAGTGTTTGATAAAATTAATTGTTAAAATAATTGATAAATATAAATAATAAAATAATATTTTTATTTTATTTTTTTATATAAATTATATTTTATTTCCTAGATAAAAGTATAATTTCAGATAATAGTAATTTTAAGTTTTTATAGTTAATTTTGAATTCTTATCATTCTCAAAGATTGAATATTTTATTAAAATTTATAAAAGGAATAACATAACATTAAACGTGTGGTTAAATTCATTAAAGTTCATCTAGTGGTAGAATTTTAGATAATTTGCATTACATTTTAGGTTGAAATCTCGTTATAAATTATTTATTCAATCATTTATCCAATAAGACTCGTGCTTAGTGTTTTGAGATTCTCAATCGGTTTATAAGGATATTACAGTAGGCATTTTGGATAAATAAAGTTTTTTTTAATATTTAAATAACCTTTTATATTCATCACTGCTTAGTGGTTAGATTCAATGCCTCAATAGAACTTTACCTCCACGTCAAACACACATAAAAAGGACTCGTTAAATATATTTTTTTTCACCTAAAGAGGTATCTATCATCAGCAGAATTCTTGTTATATTTTTTATTAATTTATTATTCTATAGAAACTTTTCAATTCAACTACTATTCCTGCAAATTAATAATTCATTCTTTTAAGAAATAAGAAATTATATTATTTTTGTTTAAGCAATTGTCTTCATAGAACTTTAACAGAATTTAGAAATAAATTATTCATTTTGGTCTTCTCAGTTTTGTTATTTGTTTTGAATCCAAGGTTACTCCCTGCTTAGAGGTAATGTCACTGGGTAAGGAAGAAGCCATGATGATTGAGCAAGGAAGACTTCATATTGACCTCCCAAAATTAAACTCCCTAAAATTGCAGTGCTTTCATGATGAACAAGGGGATGTATTTCCATTTGTTTTTGGTTCAAAGGTGTCAGTGTCACTACCCACTGTTGAAAAGCTTGGGTTGCTTCATAGTGCCTACAAAGAGATATTCCCCTCTCAAGCTCCTGGCAATGACATAGATTATGCTAAAATCCTTTCACAGCTTAAAAGATTGGAGCTTCTGAGTCTGTCCCAACTTAAATCCATAGGATTAGAGCACTCCTGGATAAGCCCATTCCTTCAAAATTTAGAATCCTTACTTTTTCGGAACTGCCAATGTCTGACAACCTTGTCACCTTCCACTGTGTCTTTCTCTAATCTGATAAAGCTTAATGTAAAGGATTGTCATGGGTTGAAATACTTGTTCACAATTTCAACTGCCAAAACATGGGTTGTACTGAAGGAGATTTGCATAACCAAATGTAAATCACTAAAAACAATAGTGGCCGAGGATGGAGAAGAAGGAGGTGATGATGATGAAGATAATGATGTGGTGAATGAGGGGCAATGTGAAGGTGGTGAAGATCGTGATGAAGATAATGATGAGGTGGACGAGGGGCAATTTGAAAGTGATGAAGATGAAGATGAAGATGAAGCTAAAGCTAATGCTGAAGGTGATGGAGATGAAGATGAAAATGAAGGTAAAGGTAAAAGTGGTAATGATGAAGATGGAAATGAAGATGAAGATGAGATTACATTCAAGAAGCTTGAGAGTTTGACTCTTAGATCATTACCAAAACTTAGAAGCTTTTACACAGGGAGTTCCTCTTTAAATTTTTCATCCTTGAAAGAAATGTCATTTAGCAAATGTTTCACTGAGAAACTTTTCCGTTTCCGTGACAAAGTACCACAGAAAGTGAGAGTGAAAATAAACGGAAATAACTGTAAACGTGATATAAATTCTGTGATCAAACAGGCAGAGGCATCCTGAGTTACTATGATGGCAGATTCCCTTGACTTGTAAGTATAAATATGATTAGCTTATTCTCATGGACATGCAACAATATAGCTTAATCAAATGCTGTTGATTGATTGAGTATGAAGTTTTCATTGTTTACATATATGAATAATATTAGAATGTTAAATGAATACATTTATACTCTATTTGAATTGTTTTGGTCTTTTCTAATTATTACCTTACTTTAATTTTTTTATAATTTGTTTCAGGAAATTGTTGTCTGGTGAGAGAGTTTATTGTCATTGCGTTCCTTCATGCTAGCCTTGAAAACGGGATGTCTTTTTCTCATGCAAATAACAGAGTAAAAAATATGCAATCATGGTGAGTTTGTCACTTTTCTTTTTTTTAGTTTTCATATTATGAAAGCATGGACATGAACATCATAAAAGACAAAATGACAAGTTAATTTTGAGAAATATTTTAAAATTTTTGAACATGATACTGCATTCAATTTGATTTGGCATGGGTAGAAGCTAAAAGTTGTCAAAACTTATTTTATAAAATTAGTTTAGCCAACGTATCAATAAAATGCCAAAATTTCATATGCTGTAAACTTTCCCGTCACCAAATTGATAAATAGATTCTACTGTTTTTTTTTTTCTTTTCTTATCTTTTAAGTTTAAAACTTTTTCAACTTTCAATTATCTAATGTTATTTTTTTTCTTAAAAGAAAAAAAATCACAGTTCAGGGAAAATGAAAGAACGCAATACGAGGATAGGTGGATCCATAGCATCATGGCAACAGTTATTAATAAATCAAGGGCTTCTCTTTTCTATGAAGTGTGGTGTGCTTCAATAAAGTTTACCTGAATGCAAGCAGGGATTGTGGGTGGTTCTTATGTTCAAAATGGCGTTTTCTCAATAAAGTTGTCTTGTATTTTGTACACGACGAGATGCGTGCAGGATTTTTGAGTTTACAAAATGGGTGTTTCATAAATAAATTGGATATATTTATAGGAGGTTTGCATTGCTTTCATTGAGTTACATACGAATTTTCTACGAATAAAGTTGACATGAATGTATTTTTGGAAAAGAATGCTATGTGAACAAATGTGTAGCAACTTGTCATATATTTCTACAAACATGAGCTTTGTTTTTTTAAGTTATAAGGTGTTTTCATGAATAATATTGACCTGTATTGTATTTATACATGCGTGTATTAGGGTTTTAAGGTGTAAATAAAGTGTTTTGTCAATAAAATTGACCAGCAAAATATCTAAAGGAGGTATAAATAATGGTTTGTAAACCAAAAAAGAAAAGTGTTTCATATATAAATTTTAATTGTATTTTCTCAAGTATTTTTTTCTCGTGTGGTAATTATATTGTATAGGAATAGGAATTATGATGAATGTCGTTTTTGTGAATACTTTTTTATGTGATTTGATATATAGAAGTCGTGTTTAAGAATTATTTTGTAACTAATTTGTAAATAAAGTTGTTTTTAGCATGAGTATCCTTTAGTTATTCGTGTCCCATATAAAGGAGGACCATTAGGAGGCATCACAGAAACATATGGATGATGATTCTGTCTCTTAAGAATCATTGTGGTGTATTTTTATTTTGCATGGATATTCAACCTTGTTATGAACTCTCTTTTGGTTACGATTTCAATAGACTATTATGTTATTCGGTCATGTATTCTATTTACTATGACATGTTGTGGCACCTTCAGGTACTAGACAGATTTTGATAATTTCTATATGTAGGCTATCTTTGGTAAGTAAGTCTGTGGTAAACAAATTTTTTTTTAGTAATTTCTAATATTTTTTGAAATATTATTTTAAGTAATATTTTTTAAAATGTTAACTTCAATTTCTAATTTTTTATATTTTTTCTTAAATATTTATAGACTTTTAATTTTTTTAAATAAATTAAAATTTTATTATATTTTTTTTCTCTCAATAGATAGGATTTTATTATTATTATTATTTTACACAAGATACAATTTTTTATTTTTATCTTTTTATTATATAAGATAATGACAATGATAAATAATGAATTTATTTTATTTTATTTTTATATTTTGAATAGTTGTTATATTATAATATTTATTTTAACTATAGTACTATTTATATTATTTTTTATTTTAGTTTATAGTTTAATATATTAAAATTCTTAGATGAAGATTAATTTTATTTTTATTATTTTTTAATATTTTAATATTTTAATATTAAATTATTTATTTTAACCATTAATCTATTCACATTATGTTTTTATTATTTTTACTATTATACTTCATAATATTTTTACTATTACACTAATTAACTTAATAAAAATGTGATGTTTATTTAAAATTATGTTATTTTTACGTTATTATAAATTTGATTAATAATATTTTAGGATATAATATAAGATTAACAGTAAAAAAATATAATATATAAAAATATAATAATTAAAAATAAAAAATATAAGTAAAATAGTTAATAAATAAAGAAAAATTATAAATTTTTAAAATTAATTAAAAAATAAAATTATAAATATCCTAAAATAGATATTTACAAATTAAATTAAATTTTATATAATATATTTATTTTTGTCATTTTACATTTGTTAGCTATTTTAACAAATAATTTAACAAACATTTATGATATAATAAGGTAATTTTTCAACTTTCAACTATCTTTTCGCTGTTAGCTAGCTTTTTAACTTTCAATTAGTTTTGTGAAGCATAATTCTAATGTTATTTAATATTTTGGTTGTTTATTTTCTTGATTAATTATCTATTCAGATGGAGGCTTTGATTATATATTTAAAAATAAAAAATCTACCTAGATGTTATTTAACTACACAATAAAACCATATTTTCTGCAAAATTTATTTAATTTGTATATTATTATTTTGGTTAATGTAATATCCCGAGATATTACAAGAGACATTGAAAGGTGATGAAGGGAATGAAATATGTTTTTTTTATAAGAAGATATAAAATTAAAAAGAAAAACAAAGAAAGAAAGAAAAGAGAAAAATAAAAGATGAAAAAATGAGCTGAATAAAGATTCTCTCATGCATGTGAAATAAAATTTTGTTTTATATATAACTCTCCATGCATGTAAATAGATAATAAATGTGACTTTAGGGTTTATCAAATGTCCCATATTGATTGAAACTTAGTCTTCTTGTTAAATAGTTTGTTCTTCTATATATACATACAACAATGTCTTACACCATTATGTCATTCTTATATAATATTGTTAAGTTGTATTTACTAATGTATAAAGAATTTAAAATTATTGTTTAATCTTGAGTTTGTAATTTTGTTAGATATTTGAACAATTTTTTTTTTCATTTATATGTAACTATTAGAATTTATTGCATTGTCATATTTTCTTATTTTTATTAAGATTAACCTTTATATTATTATGGTTTGTAATTTTTTGAGAATCATAAAAAACATATTAAGTATTATTTCTTGATATTTCAATAGAATGCGTAATTAATTTAAACTTCTTAGCATTGACATTCATTAATATTTTAACAAACTAAAATATGCTAATAAAAAAATTCTAATAAAAAATTTGTACAACTAATATTTTTTTTTTCTATTAAGAGTGTAGAACCAAAGAGAGTGATTTAAAAACATCTTGATTAGAAAATGTATTTTTTTCACAAATAGTTGTATAAATCTTTGACTTGGATAGATTTATAGAATTATTTCACATGATATTTGCATCAACTTATTCAAAAAAATTTAGAAAAAAAACCAATAATAATAAATTTCATATGACTCATATTCTTGAGGCTTTTATTGAAAATTGTATGATTTTACTTGGTTATTTGGGTTTATCAATTCACAAAAAATTAGCAATGCGAAAAGCATCAAATCTCATACTTAGAGTTTGATCTTTTATCCTTGTTTGGGTCTTAAATCAGACTTTAGGAATGATATTAAGATAATCTTGGTCTTTATGGAAAACTTTAACATATATCTACAATTTTCATGCAGAGAATTTTCTAAAATGCAAAGTGAATCATAGGAAAAATCAAGTTTGAAGTTGAAGGAAATGTGTTGTCGTGACATCACTAAATAGGTGTATTGTTTTGAGCATATCTCGACTTGTAAATATTAGAATGATATAAAATTAATGTCATTTTTCAAGGATAAAGTTATTTACAATTTTCTTAAAGACACCAAAATAACTTTACTTTTAGAGTGTCCAAAAGATGAAAAATGCACATTGATACCTAATGATAATTTCCACCAATACTTATAATTTTACAGTATTTAAATACAATTATTTAACATTTCTTATGCTTTTTGGATCCTGTTTGCATTTAATTTAAGTCATTTTGAATGAGTAAATAAAATTGGAATGAAGTTTAAGTTTTTTTTTTTTCTTTTTTCACTTGATCTTTGTTATTTTTATCTATTTTGAAGCGAATTTGTTGAAGGACCTAGCTGGAAGAACTTAAGAATAGTGATGTTAAAGAAAATCAAGATTAGATGCTCTCTAAGCTCGATTAAGCAAGGTCACTTCTGCTCGCTTAAATGAAACCTCGATGGAAATCAAATTTTTCCTCTAATATTGCTTAAGCAAGGCCACTTAGACCCGTTTAAGTGAGATCTCACTCGAAAGTTGGATTTGCTTCTAGGCTCATTTAAGTTGCTTGATTAAGCATGCGAATACAGATTATCTAAAAATGCCTATTCTTTAAAAACCCATTTGATATAAAAGTTGACCTAGAGCATAAAAATAGAATACGAGCCTTTTGTAATAGAAAGTATAGGTCTAAGAGAGTTGGTGACAACTTACATACTTTTGGATTCATCTTCATCTATCTCTCCATCAAAATTTCCTTCCCCTATAACTATAAGTAGTTATATCCATCCTTTGTTGGGGCTTGATACAATCTTATCTACTTTTATGTAATTACACTTTTTGTTATTCAATGAAGGATTCTTACTGTTTATTTTCTATTCTTAATGTTCATTTTGGTTTAATTAATTGATTGTATGATTCTATACATTTAGTTGTAATTGAATAATTGAATTGAATTACGAAGTAAAAAGGGTAACCAATAATTTTTATGCCTAGGAATAAGGTAAAAAATATTGGTCACCACGAACCCTTAATAATAATTTTGGTCACTTGGTTTTACAAATCAAGGAATTGGTAATAAAGTTAAGGGACTTAGGCTCTCTCACGTAAGGGATTAAGGCTAAAATACTTTTATGGGTTGGTGATAACAAGACCTCAATTGAATAAGAATTTTAGTAGTTGCATGATAGGATAATTTGATGAAGTTAAAGCTTAATCTCTACAATTTGTGACAACCAACCTTTTACACCTGTCCAGTGTTTGATAAAAGCACACCTCTTTTGCTACTCACTCTTAATTTCTCACATTATCTTATTGCAATTTCAATCCAAAACTTGTGTAATCTACTATAATTCTTGTAATAACCTAAATATTGACTAAATTTTTATGGAGATGATAACTCACTTTTTATTACTTGTACGAACTGATATACTTGTTGGATTCTTAACATACAATTGACATTATTCAATATCTGGACATGTATTGTTCAACACATCCTATACTTGAATCGAGTGCCATCACAAATAAGCCCTACATTCACCACCCTTGCAAGTTTATACCCATGCCTCCCTTTTCATTCTTTATTGCATTTGCAATGAAACTCTCTTCTTTTAGTAAGATTGAGATTTAAATTTCACTGGTATGTTAATCCATCTAATTTATGAGTATCTTCTACCTAAAAAAGTATGGATAACTTTATATTTTATTAATACTTTTAAGAAAATAAAAAATAAGATGTGTTTTAAACTTGACTTAAATAACTTATTGATACTTATAAAACATGGTTTTGATTTTGATGCCTAACCTTTTATTTATTTATCTTTTTGTTTTAGTATCTAATAAATTTTTAGTTTTAGTTTTGGTACCTACTGTTAACTACTGCTATCTGTTTTAACAATGATGATGTCATCATGACATGATCACATGCCATATTAGCAACAATATTATTTGGTCAATAAATGATAACATATTTAAAAGTGTCATGTCAGTATGATGATGTCATGTGTACTAAAATAAAAAATGACATATTTACATGGATTAAAATCTAAAAATAATATATTTACAAAAACTAACATCAAAATATGACATATTTATATGAACTAAAATGAAAAAAAAAACATATTTGCAAGAACTAGAATAAAAAAGGTAACATATTTGTAGGTACTAAACAAAAAAGGTGACATATTTTAGATACCAAGAAAAAAGTCAGGTACCAAAACTAAAGTACCTCTATTTTGTAGATACCAAAAAATTATTTATCATTTTTTAAGATATTTATCTTTATTTATGAATAAAATTTAGTTTAATACTTAAATATATTTTTGTAAATATGTCACTTGATAATAGTCATTAAATATGCACATTAGATAACAAAAATATCATCTATCACAATGTTTATCATTGTTGAAAACTCATAACAATCATTAAATATGCACATAGATAACAAATTATAATTTACATAAAGAATAGTGTAAATAATTATTTTTAAAATAAAAATATGATAAAATATATTAATATTTTAATATTTTTATTCATTGCCAACTTTTAAGCTTATGCTATAAAAAAGAAAATAAGCGTATACAAGACTTCTCTTTTACCAAACACTACTAAAGAGTAATGAAAAAATAAAGAAATTAAATAAAATAGAGAAGATTTACTATATTATACACAAAAAAAAATTAAAATCTAATATTCATTAAAATTTCTAGTCCTTTTTATCATTTGGAACCATAATTATCTTAAAGTAATAAAATAATCAAAAAATTATTTTGACATAATGACATACATGAGTATAGAAGAATAAAATTCAAATAATTATTTTTAGTTTTTCATGATAATTTTTCAATAAAATATGTCACATGAATTATTCTAGTAAATTAAAATTAAAGTATAACAAATAATGATGTGTGATGACATCATCATTTGCTAACTGGACAATATTGTTGATGTGGCACGTGATGATGTCATGAAAATCATTGTTAAAATAGATGGAAGTGACAATGACAAGTACCAAAATCAAAAATAAAAATTTGTCAAGTACCAAAACCAAAAAAATTCTAAAGTTAGGTACCAAAATCAAAACGTTTCTATTTTAAGGATATTGAAAAATTATTTAAGCCTTTAAAATTCAAAGAAACATAGTGAAAAAGGAATTTATTTTTACTTTTTTGTTTATTATTACTTAAAAAAATCATGTGAAGTGCACTATGCTATACTCTTCAAGAGGGTTTTGTGTCATCTTGCTTATGAGGCATGAGATCTTGTTTGTTTGTTGGCTTAAATATCATTTTGATTCCTAAAAAGTAGTATTTTTTTTGTCCTTCAGAAATTTTTTTATTTTGATCTTTTAATTATTTTTTTAGTTCCTATTGTCAAGCAATATTTTAATTTTAGTTTTTATTATTCTTTAAATATCATAACAATGATTTTAACGGTTTAGGGTTTAATTACTTCATAAGGAGTTTCAGAATATAGTCATGTGTAATTTTTTTTGTCAAATTTTATTTTTAAATATCTCGTTAATTATTTTAATATTATTAATTATTTAAAATAAATAAATATGTACAAACACAATTTACTTAAAAAAAAATAGGTGTTACTATTTTATCAAATTCCTTGATAATGTAATAAGTTACTTGAGTGTTAATGTTGTTGTTACTACATCATTTAATATTGTTACTTGATAACAAAATTTAAAACAAAAAAAATCTTTAAAGGACTAAAATAAAAAAAATATTTTCAAAAAGCAAAGTAAAAAAAATGTTATTTTTCAATTACTCAATTAATATTCAAACCTTACTTATTGCTATCTTGAGTTCATAACAAGACTATTTGTAGTCTCATAATATTAGATTAAGGATATTGACTGGGTTAGGAATTTTATTTTTAGAGTTTATTAATTAATTAATAATTTAATTATTTATCTTGTATGAAGTTCTTTTTTTGAATTTATTTTTAAATTTAACAATTTTGAATTTAATAAAAAATTTAACACTAGATAATAATCTATAATTAAAAATATATGCTTAATATTACATTAATCAATAACTTTTAATTGAATAATTTATTTCAAAATTTATTATTAAATTTATTTTTT
>JAMLFT010003664.1:0-21460 GCA_026544285.1 Pachyrhizus erosus | reverse complement strand
ATTATTTTATAATAAATATTATTTTTTAAAATACAATTTGTTCTCAATTTATATAAAAAAATCTTAAATTAAAATATTTTCTAACAGAAAAATTAATTTTTTTAATTCCTTAATTAGTGTGTTTACTACATGATTAATAAGATCCATAAAACAATTAGAGAGAATATGGATGAGTTTTCACCTAGCCCAATAATCAAGGCCGTCTTTTTCCAAAGCTCTCCCACACAGTCCAGCTCACAGTGGCGAGTCTTGACACGTGTCATCCAATAATTAGTGTTGGAGCAATGCTTAAGGAGCACCACTGCTACACCATAGAACTCCTCCGACAAGTACCATATCATATGGATTTAAGTCCCATTGTCTCTCTTCGATTGTTTTTATCCTCTGTTGAAATGTTTTTCTTTTCTTTTCTTTTTTGGATTTTGTATTTGTAAGTGGATTTTAAATGGTACATATCTCTACTTATGCCAAATTGTTTTGCTTTTGGCAATATGTTTCCTTCCTACATTTGTGACAAATATATATATATATATATGTATGTATTTTTTTTTCTCATTGAAAAAAGAAAAAAAAAAGAGAAAAACACAACACAACGCATCAATTAATAAAACTTGTATTTAGTTAAAGGAATTAGTTTTTTTTAGAATATAATGAACTAAAGTTCGAATTTTTGTCAAAAATATGTTTTCATTTAATAATCGATAACAACTCAAAGAAGATTGACTAAGGAGAATACTTCTGAGGAATAAAACAAAATGTACGTTATATTTAAAATAATTTTAGTTGGTAAATATTACATTAACCGTGCATCAAAATCATATTATATATAAAAAATAAGATAATTAATTAACTTTTGGCACCCCATAACACAACCAAAATTGATTCTCATTGTGTAAAATTTTAATACAATGGAAATAAAATTTTCATCAAAAGAGCGCATTTCTGAAAAAGTGAGGAGGGAGTATTAATAGTCATTTGGAGGTGTAATAGCAATGCCCTCAATTACTTGATGAGTAACATTTGAATGGGCCCACTAAGCCGATCCAAGTACGTTGGGCTTCCAGGTGTTACAAACAACCCAATTTGCTTACGTGTCACCCATTTCACTCCACTAAGCTTCTATTCCTATCAGTTTACTCATCTCCGTTCTTTACCTTCCTCAGCGACAGCGAAACCAGACGGTTAGGCCAGAGTTGCGCACACTTCAGGTATTACAAGCTATGTCCTTTTCGTAAGAATTTTTTGTGGAAAATCAATGTTAACTGTATCGAAATTATTGCCTGCTGTCGTGTTTTGTTCCTTAGATTCGAATAAATATGCCTTCTATTACCGAATTAACTGTCTAGGATGTTAACATCGATTATGCTTTATATATTATTGTCCTTTGAATTAAATGTGTTACTCATAGCGTGATCATTTAGCTAAGAACGACGCTGATTGTAAAAACAGTTCTGAGGTTGGATTGATGTTAATTGTTTATGTTAATCTTTTAGGGCATTTTGTGTTGGTGAAATTTATTTAGTTTATTCGTGTACTGTGTATCGTGGAATTTGCTACGATTTGTGATGCTTTTCAAATCACCACAAATTTGCTTGAACTGGGCGAGTACAGGGTACCAAGGATACCTTGTTGGTTGCGTCTTAGATTTACTTGATGTATTCTTCGTAATCTCTTGAATCTAATTTGATGGAAGCTTTTTGGATTTCTTTTCATGTATTTGGCACTGTTTTAGTGCAACATTTTTTTTTCTATATTATGACAGATAAATGTCTTTTGTCATTTAATTTGTGATCTTATTGGATAACTGTTTTTCAATTGATGAGTATAAATGGGCTTACTGTTTTAAACCTCAAAGATGCTCTGCAAGTAAGTGGAAGGAAGAAATGATATTTTAGAATGGAAATTGGTCATAATGAGTACATGCAAAAGAATAGTAGACTTCATCTTTACCACTTTAACATGTAAAATATAATTATAATAGTACTAAAAATGACACTTTTCAGCACCATGGTTATTTCTACTGCAATAACTGTTCATTTTAGTAGCATTTGTCAAAGTTAGATGATGTAGTTTAAGAATGTATTAGAAAATTCTATTATTATTTTCTTTCTTCATTATTTTTTCTTTTTATATCATCAAACTATTTTTTGTTCTGAATCCAAAGATAACCGAGCATGATTAGATTCTATTTTTTGGTTACAAACAATAATCTTAATTTTTATATTAACAACCCTACCACTCTAACACCTCAAAACAAGACAAAGCAACCACCAGAATAACCCAATGGTGGTAGCTTGTTGAGTATCAACCATTGTTATCCATCACAAACTGATCCTTGCTAAGCGTCATGTTTGGTTGGGACCTTAGTTTTTTTTATTTTTTTGGTGTTAATCTATTTAATTGACCTGGTGTAAGTTGGTGAATCTAAGAGTCTTTTATTCACTTCCTCATGCTGTGATTTGTTGATATAATGCATATTATTTGTTTTGTTAAATGTCTAAAATGGTGTAATTTAACTTTTTGGATAGTCTTTGGGGATTATGATATTTATGTTTTTATATATAAATTGTTATTTTTTAATTTTTGATGTTTTTGCGTAGTCTTAATGGTGAATTGGGATCCCCTAATAAGTGGAAGTGCTTTAAAGGTTTCATTTTAGATAGTGATGAAAATGAGATTTTGATTCGTGAAGGGGAAATCTCCTAGAAAATTGGGTTTTAATTTATGTTGGGGATTTCATCTACTGGGATATGGCTTGGTTTCTTAAGTGCTTTTATACCAAAACATAGCCTTGATATATCAAGAGTGTTTTGCTTGCCCTGTAATTTTACCAATGAAATGCACCTTTGTAAATTGCAACCAAATGACTTCTACAATTCACGAAGAATTTTTCTGTGGTTGTATCCAAATGCTGAAAATATTTTGCATAAGGGGCTTTTACCCCTTGTTTGGTTGGTGAGAAACTAGGGGAGAAGAGTGAATAAAAATAATTTGGTGTGTTTGGAGGAGGAGAAATAAGGTTGAAATAATAATAAATATGGTGGGACTTACTATTTCTCACTTGTTTCCACTCATATCTCTGTCTCTCTCCTTATCTCTTTTCTATTTCTCTTCAACTAAACACCTTCAATTTTTGCTTTATTTCTCACCTATTTTCACTCATTCTTTTTATTTCCATCCACCCTATTTCTCTCTTCTCTACCAAATAGGGCTTTAAAAAAATTTCAAAATCCCAGTGGCTTTGGCTTGATCTTTTAGAAGATAAGAATAAAATTAGTTGACTCATTTGCATGGTGTCATACTTCCAGGATTTATCTAAATCTGTGTTGAGTCTTGATAGGAATCCCATGGAAACAGAGAAAAATATTCAAAACTCACTACTAAATTTGTAAGAAGAAAAAGAAAGGAATACGAATGAAAGAATTACACAAGGAGCACTCTCCTTCACACTGAGAAAGACTCAGTCAATACATGAATTCTCAAAAACTCCCTCCTATGTCCCATAGAGGCCTATTTATAATGCCTGTCCTTAATTCCCTGACCCTTACCTTTTTTTTTCTACCCAGTCATTACAGTTATTATTCTCTTTTAATTTCTTCTTTCTATAGTAAACCTGTAAGACTCTTTTATTCTCTGCTGACTGCTCATCTGCTTGCCTAACAAGTTTCCAATGAAAAATGTCAGCTATAATTTCTGAATGCTTTAGTTTCTTTCTTAATTCTTGTTAAGTGTTAACACTTTCCCTTTTTTTTTCTTTGAAAAAATGTTGAATTATTTGCTGTAAGTATTCTATTTTTCCAGCTAAGTTGATTTACTCATGATTTGATTCACATTTAAGGATATTCATATCAACTAGGTATAGAGTAGTAGTGTTCTTGGAAGGTGAAGTTTTTCTTTCACACTTTATGAATTCTTGCAAACAAGATGCAAAAGCCAAAGTTGGAGGTTTAAAACTTTTCTAGGTCCTAGTGTTGACTGTTGAGTGCTACTTGCATATTTGAAGGAGACTGAATATGGATAGGGCTATGTACACATTTATGTCTATGTGCAATTGAAAATAGTGCAAAAATGTCTCCAAAAACAAGGAAATATCTTTTTGGGCCTTCTTATCTGTTGCCAATTATTTGTAGTTTAGGCATGTAATACTTTTGTATGTAGTGCACTTTTGATATTTGGGAACATTTTACGAAGTTATTGTGGAGTAGGATTTGATACATGCTTTTCCATTTATACTACTTCAAGTGGTAGCATTGTTAGGATACACCTTTTTTTCGTGCCCTGTGATGAGGTAAAATCTCACAAATATTATAACTTTGAGCTAGGAAAGCCATGGCATGGAGAGGACATCTTTCGAAAAACATAAAAGAACTTCGGTTTTTGATGTGCCAGTCATCACCTGCTAGCTCATCTGCAAGGTTATAAACAAATATTTTACCTTTCTTTGAGCTGAAATTTCTCAGCATTATTTATTATTTGTATATATTGTTTGGTTGCTTAGTCATATTTGTATTTGAATATAAAACATACAATGAACTCTTATTCTTTTTTGATATCTCAGGGCTTTTGTGGAAAGGAATTATAAGGAACTAAAGACATTGAACCCAAAATTGCCAATATTAATCCGTGAGTGCAGTGGAGTTGAACCCCAATTATGGGCAAGATATGGTATCAACCATCTTAAATTTAATTCTTTATCTCTTTTCATTTGAATTTGTCACCTTGTTCCCTGCATTCACATTTTGTATAATCGTTACCAAACCTTTTCTGCCCTAGTTTTTAAGGATCTATAAATTGACATTAATGCACATAGACTACAGATTGGTTAATCTGCATTAAGATTGTCAAACTTGAGAGTCTACATAAACTCGTGGAGCTTCTGAAGACTTTACTCGTAAACTCATAAGAGTTTACTTATCATAAAAAACTAATATTAAAAAAAACCTATTGACATATATGCATAACATAATACTCTTAACACAACAATAATTCAACATTTCAACTTCATAATAAAGCAAAATAGAAAACCACAATATTAGTGTTATAGTACATTAATACTAAGCAAGATTATACTACATAAGTGATCATATCATACATAAATTCTTAAAATCATAATCTTCTAAAGTGAAAACATTTCTAAAAGCAGTTGATTTCGTCAAATCATTTGAGCCATAGTGAGACACTAATATTATGGGTTCAATGGGGGGCAGGAATTATATTTGATTTCAAAGTTTAAAAGAGTTCACCTGAATTTATCTAGAGAAGAGTTTGACAGAGTTAACTGGTTTTCTCCACCTAGAATCATAAACTATAAGAGTTTATTTGTTAACTTGAGAGTTTGACAACCTTTTATTTCATATCTAGGGCTACAAAGTTATGAAAAAAATAATACGGTAGATAGTAAATTTTAATATTTTCCCAATTTTGATTGTTATCCAAATGCAAAATAATGTTACTTTCTTGCACACACACTGAAATCATACAATGTGGCTGAACATTCATCTGTACAGGTATTGAATCTGTATGGCTGAAATCTCAGCCTGCTGAATCCATCAATGTGTTAAACATCTTACATTTAATATATCTGGATCGTGAGAGAATAATTTCATGGGGATGAGGTTCATGCCTTCATGCCTTCCGCAATACTCACACAATAACTTTACTCACTTTTATTTAGTTGTAAGAAATACCCTCCTATTTCTAAATTGTTGCTGAAAGAAATTATGCTATTGATTTTAAAATATTTTGTTAATATGCTTTCTTATGTAATGTGAACAAAATAGGTATGCATGACAAATTTCTTAGGAGGAATCTAACATAAGGAAAATGAATTTGCACTTGCTTTAAGAAAGACATGAAGATACAGATAACTACCTTGTTTCGTTTAGCTTCTAGCTCATCGGAGCTTTTCAGTTGTAAAACTCAACTGTTAAAACATTTCTAAGGCAAGAATTATAGTTTATAGAGAGGTGCTTATGAAAAAGTTGGACGAGAGCTCTTCAATAAAAGTTGAGATACATAAGTTATGTTATGCGAACAGTTTGATTTGATTTTACTTTGATTCATTTATTTTTTTTCTTTAAGTATTTGTTGAGAAATTCATCCAAACTGGCTCAATGTCAATATTGTCCATTTTTTATGAGCCTTTCGGATTATATCTTGTAAGGTATCTGTTTTTATTTGCATCATTTTCAATAAATCTGTTTGTGATGAAACCTGATTTCCTGATTTCCTGTAATTTGTTCCTTAATACTAGATTTGGGTGTTGAGAAAGGCATCAAATTGGAAGGCTTGTCAGAGGCACAGATCTTTAAGGCACTTGAAGATCTGGTAAAAGCAGGGTAGTATCTGAAGGCTTTGATATTGCTGCTAATGCCACCGGCTGAAATGGAATAAATGCTCTTTTGGTGCACTTGTTATTGCAAATTGCTTTTTGGTTTAAAATAAGCCAGATTTTTTTCTTCTATGTTCCATGTTCTCTGGTTTCAGCCTGTCTTTGTATCTCAAATCATTTCAAGTATGACACTGTTAAGTTCAAACTCTTGGTTTTGCATATTGAGCACACTTGTCGAGGAAGATTTATTCAGACCAAAGATTAAACTATTAATTTTGGTTCATGTGACTACTGGTCTGTCAAAGGTTGACTAGCCAGAGAACATGATTCTGTATTGGCTCAGCCATGTAATTTGGATGTACTATAACCAAAGCATAAACAGGATCTATTATCTTTTGTCCTTCAATAGACCTTTGGACGTTGTCACAATGGTTTCTTTCCCTGTTCCTGTTGAATGTGTGCCTGATCTAAAACATACAAAATGAAAAGATTGTGTGCTCTGTATTTATTCAACCAAAAAAGTCAGGCCATATACTATTTAAGAAGTTTAAATTACCTGGGAGCGTGAGTTTAAGCTTTTATTTTCTTGACTGAAGAGAGGACTCATCAAGGGATGAGAAAACGATAGGAGTGCATTATGGGGTTTTGTTTTTTTGTCTGGCGTTGTGGGTATTTGACCTATGCAGTCATGTGTTTCACAGCTCATCAATTTATAAGCTATAACGTTTGATTGCTAGGATACAATGTCATATACTCTATTTCATGCATTGAAATTTTATTTAAGTTATATGCAAAAAATAAAACAAAAGTTTAAATAGCTGTGAACTATATGATTAGTCGTGTGATTGGGATACGTTTGGAAAGATGCTCAAAGTACGATGAACCATAAGGATTATTTTTAGATGTTGTTGTGTTGTAAATAGTAGTATTTTTAGTGTTACTGATAAAGTAACTATAGTTGAAAATGACTTCATATGAAAGAGGATTGACATTTTAAACAAAAGTTCCAAAGAAATCACAAGCAAAGGTTATGCTAAAGAGAATGAAGATCTTTATAATGTTGCTCTAAGATAGGATACGCAAAATTATGTGTGATGAAGCATGTAATATCCTCAAAAATTCAAAATGAGAATTTTCACTAATTAAGATTAATTTGTGAAATTACCAATTATTCATTAGTAATCATTAAGTAATTAATTATATAAAATAAAAATAAATGTGTTTGATGTTTAAAAAAATAAAACTAGTATAGTAAAATATAAAAGTATAGATAAATAAAAATTAAAGTAGGAAAACTTAATGTTAGTAAATTAAGAATTAGACTACTATTGTTGACTTTAGTCAACTCATTAATGATATTATAGTAATTTTTTTGTCTTATAGAAATTTAATTAAATTAATTAGGACTAAGTTGTAAATCAAATTAAGTAGATAAAAGTTTAATTTAAAGTAGTAGGAAGTTATACAAATTAATTAAATTAATTTAACTATGTCTAATCCTAATTATAAGGCTAATTAAGGGTTATTTAGAGAGGTCAACCCTAGAGACACATGGTCAACTAACCTAATTGGTGTCCTATAAGTAGAACCACTTAAGGGGACTCCCTCTTCAACAACCTCATGCTGCCAATCGCCCTCTCCCACAACTTTCTGTTGTTTTGAATTCTTCTCTATCCCAATGTCTCTCACTTCCTCTCTTGGTCTCTTTACCATTCTCACTCACTCCAAATTCCATAGTGTTGTTGAATGAACCATTGGGGCTGTAAAGAGAAGTTTCTTTTCTTCTTCCTAAGCTACTACATAACCTATGCTAAAGGGAGTTGGGGTATGGATGAGTTCTCTTTCTTTTCTATTGTCATTTTTCTATTTGAAGTTGAGAGAAAAATGCTCTTATGGATAGCTTTGTATTGGGTTGTAGTTTGTTATTGGTTGAAGCTTTAAAATTAATTTCATATGCATTTTGGGACTATTTTTATGTCTACTATAGGTGCAGATTTCATATTTATAATTTGTGCTTTATGTTCTAGGTTGGTTATATTATTGATGGGTTATGTTTCTAGTACATTATAACTATGTTTGGTGCTCAAACTGAGATAAAAATGACTAAAAATTAATTAAATAAGCCTTAATGTGTATGAATAATGTATGGGTAGAGTTTGGTGATGTTTGAAGTGTGCATTTAGAAGTTATAATGATGTTTTTAAAGGCTTGAAAATTGGTGACGAGATTGCATCCTGACAACAGCTATGTTATTTATTTAACTGTGTATTAGTCTTAGTTTGTTGATAAAATTGGTATGTTAATGTTAGAAATTGATGACAAACATTTACCTTAACAAATGGTAATCTCTAAGTTGCAAAAGTTAGACCAAAAATGAAGTTGTGTGCCTCTATTTTTGACGTCAACTGAAGTCTTTGGAACAAAATTGGAGTTGACTTTTTGAGACTTAAAATAAGATGGAGATGTAAAAAACGTGGTAAAATTAAGTCCTAATGTGCATGTATGATGTTTAGGTAGAGTTTGGTGATGTTTGAAGTGTAATTTTGAAGTTATGATGATGTTTCTAAGAGCTGAAAAACTCGTGACGAAAATTATACTCTAATAGCAACTATGCTTTTATTTATCTATGTAAATGTCTTAGTTTGTTGATAAAGTTGATATATTAATGTTAGAAATTGATGGTAACATGTTATACTATGATGTAAGGTCTTAAAAATGTGGTTTGAATGTGTAGAATGAATTATTTGAATGTTCTATTTGTTAATGTAAAACTAGTGACGAAAATTGTTATTACAACATGTAAGTTGATTTATTTGCATGTTTTGTTTGTTGATGCAAAATCAGTGATGAGATTGTCATAGATGAAGTGTATTTCATTAATTTCATGTGTTATAATTTGATTAGGTCATGATAGATTAATGAAGGATGTTAATAGGGGACTTAGTAAATTTGAGTTTTGGAATTGTTTAACTCTTTTGTTTATTTAGTATGTGAAGTATGTGACTGATTCGAAAAAGTAATTATGCAAATTATTGGTGAAGGATTTGTACATGTAATTATGTTACTTTTGTATGGTATTGAGTAAAGTACATATTAAAAAAGTCTTAATCAATTCGAAACTAAAAAGAAGGAGAATAAGCAATGTTGCGATTTGACACATTGGGGGAGCGACGTGCAGTAGCAGTGGTTGGAAGCATTTAAAAACATGAGTAAACAACATCGTAAAATTAATATAAAAAAAGAGTTTAGCTCCTATATTTATTGGGGATCTTCCCCTAATAAATATGCGATTTTATGCGAAAATTAAATTAAAATTAAACGTCGAGTTTTAAAATTGATAACTTAAAAATAAAAGGGTTAATCAAGCACGATTAATCATAAATGGATAATTAGAAAGGAATGAAAAACTTAATTATGTAAGATTAAGTGTTATATTAAATTATAAATAAAAAGCGATGAAAAACTATTTAATTAAATATGATGTCAACAACAAAGATTACTTCATAAAATTTGAGAAGTGATGCAGAATGAACAATTAATCAATGAATACAAAGATATTTATAGAGAACTAAATGGCAACTTGAATTAGATAAATATTTAGGAGATGTAAGATTTAGCTAAGACTTAAATGTTATGAGAAGTGAGATGCAATTATATAATGTGTTTGAATTGTTTATTTGATATAGATAGTATGAGGTACCAAGTTGTGACAACTCAAAGGACTTAGGGATTCACACAACTGACTTGGTGTCTCCGTTGAATACAAAGCATTGACATGATTAGTCAAGAGTATCTTGAGTACCAAGTAGGTATGTCCTCTCAATCATCACCCAACAAAAACAAGAATGATAAAGTGAACGTCATGTAAGTCCTCAAAGACTTAGAGAGTCAAAAGGCATTGAGGATTTGAATTGTTGATACTAGTGAAAGGAATAAGACGTATCAATGACAAGCAAGATACAAGGATTACTACATGGTGATCAATGAATTTATTAGATAAGTGAGGTTATATATATATATATATATATATATATATATATATAGATACACACACACATATGTACATGTATTTACTTATGTTGTATGACTCTAGAGTGGATGAATGACTCAATTTATACATTTTATTTTTCAGGCAAGGATGACTTGATTCTACCAATCGATCTTCTGACTGATAATGCAACCCATTGAGGGGCGTTAGATGCATGATTCCTTATTTGAAGAGGACATATTTGACAAATTCGTGCAATTCACTTTCTTACCACGAAGACTCTCATTATGGAAGACCTGTGCATGTAGATCTACCTATTAGATTAACCAAAATTCTTACACTAGGATATGTTCATGAGTTGACCTCTTTATTCCTCTACTTCATTTGGACCGACTCTTTCCAATGCTAACTTAGAGCTAGTAGTACGCTTGTATAACTCTCCATTTCCTAATATTGTCATCCTGGACTTGGTGTTTCCTTTGTTTAATCCACAGACCATGTGTGACTTTCTTCTATTGAATTGTCCTATAGACTAAAGTGTTTAGCATATCCTTGCTACTTCTTCTAAGATAGCTAGAGCTATTGAGGAAGATGACAAGGAGGAAGAGGATCCTTTTAAGGAGGTGAAATAGATATTGAGTTTGGGTTAGTGTACAATATGGTGTATAGGGTTTACTTTTGATTGCTTTGACTAGGACTACTTATTGATAGCTAAACTAGGTTATTTATTTTGTAAATTGAGCATGTAAATCCTCTTTTTAAAATATTTTTCTCTTTTTGGTTGACCATGGTTTGTACATGCATATTTTATGGTACTCTGATATTGTTAGGTGACTTTATAACATTGTGGTTACTAATTACATATATACAAAGATGAGATGTAATTATTGATGATGTATGATGTTATGTTTGAGACTACAAATTGATGTGAAACTAAGACTTGTGTTCCACTAGTATGTGAGAATATTTTTTTTACACATTTTTTTAATAGGATAATTAAAAAGGAAACTTTCACTTTCACATTTTTGCAATAGAAGTAAAACCAAGTTTTTTGGAAATTCTTATTTTATCATAGTTATTGTTAATAATAAAATGGATTAGCTATTGTAATAAAGAAGGGCGTAACAAAGCATGACTAGAAATTAAGTTGAGTACTTTATATATTGATACCAATCACCCATTTGTTTTGTCATATATCTGTCATTTTAATTTTGACATAGTTATAACTATTATGTTTCTTAAAAAAGTGAATCATGTGCTATAATCTAAGCTATTTGTTTAACCAAAACATGTCCTTAATTACGAGTTTGTTACTCCTCCAAGATATTTTGTTTTATTGTTTTGGCTTTTCTATAATTATGAGGCACATGATTAAATCTCTATAATAAGATTTGTACATTACAAACATAAATTGTTAAAATTTCTATATATGTAATGCTAAAATGTGTATTCATCCCTCACTAAATTATTTTCATTGTTGTAATTCTATTTTGAAATAATGTTGTTATAATATATATAATTGAGTTTGTGTAAAACTAAATTAAGCATTAAGTTTTTTCACCATTTTTAACATCATCCAATAACTTTTATCTTAATTATTGTTTAAAAGAGTAAAAAAATATAACACAGCAAAAGATAAACTTGTATATTGAAAATTTCTAGAAACATATATGTAAAAATAGTAATCGGCTTAATAAATATTGGTTAATGTGACAATCTCTAAAGTTTAATAAGAAAATGTTCTAGAAAAATTTTCATCTTTGTACACTTCTAAAAGATAGATAGATAAATAAATATAGATATTAATAGATAGATAAACATTAAATAAACAATAAGAAATCATATAATCATATATATCATATATTTCATATTTAGTTAAGAAATCAAAGAAATTTGATAAAATAATAAATAAACACATATTGTTTTTATTTTCATAATCATATACAATAAAAAGTAAGTTAATAAAATTTTTATTTTATCTAAAAATTAATCTAATAAAATATAACACATAATTTAATGTTTAATAAAGAAATTAATTTATTTTACTAATAGATATTGACTTGGAAACAATAACTAACAGTTCATAAAACTAGTAAACAAATAAATAAATATTAATACAAATTTATTATTATTTTAAATAAAATATCATTACCATATTAATTTATGAATAAACTAATGATAAATATTAAATTAATGGAGTAACATCCCTAAAATAGGTCACTGATGATAATAATAGGATATAATAAATCAAATATCTTTTTATATTTGTTTTAATTGATTGGTCTATATATATTAATGGATTGTTACTTTGTAATCAATAAGGTTAGTGGGCAGAGTTAGATTAGAGCAAAGAAAGCCCATTAAGCCCAATAGGAAATCGCCTTCTAAAGTGATAAAACTCTTCCCACCCCACTTAGTATACACATTTCACAAAAAAAGAAAGAATAGGAGAATGAATAAGAAGGAAGATGGTGTAAACACAAGAGCAACCATGAACTCCCTAATTGAAGAATTCAGTAAATGGGTATATTTTAAGTATCTTTTAATAATGACAAAGCCAATGATAGAAGCATTATCCATTACACAGACAAAGCCAAAGCTGAAAGGAGAAAAACTAAAGACATGATGACTTTTAAAGAAATGAGTCTAAGAATATTTGATTATCCTTATATGGGATCACTCTAGAAGGATTTTGTTACTGTAGAGTTGCTTTAGATAGGACTTTGTTTGTTGTTGTTAATATTGATATTACATTGAAGTGACGATAATTGTGATGTAGTAATAATAATAATAATTGAATCATATGGTAATGTTGTTGTTAAGAATTGTTATGTATACATGCACATGTCTATAACTTGAGTTGTATTGTTGTTGTTGAGGACACATGTAAGTCTAAGGTGGTAAGTAGGACTCTTATTCCTAGTGCGACAAAGGTTAGTGGAGGGTGATTAATCCTTATGGTTTGGTAGACAAGAAAATTTCACATTGTAGGCCTAAATTATTGTAGATTTTGTGTCATGGTAAAGTCATTATCAACATGTATCTATCCTAATGAGGCATTGTATCATTCCATAGATTAATTTAAGTATCCCTAAATGGTTTTTGGCACATCCCATCATTGTTACCCATTATGAGATTTGTTGTTCACCATGATTAAAGGATATGGTTACTTGTTCATTCACTAAGAAGTTGTTGAAGCAAAACTCTTCTTGGAGCTTAAGTTTTATTGACATCAAATTTCTAAGAAGCAAATTATAAGTTATCTATACTTATCTATTAATTATTTGCTTTAAGAATGTGATTTATAAGACAAGACTTGAATAAGAAGCTTGAAAAAAGATATAAAGCATTAGCTTGAAATATGCCAACATTTTAGACATAGATGTTACCACTTTAAAAGTAGAACTACTAGAATGAGAGTTGACTAGAAGCATAAAAGACATTCACATTTTCTTAAATCAAAATGTAGATATCATAAGCTATATATGCTTAGAAGCATGATTAAGAAGGTATCAATAAATATTTAGAAGCTACATATGGCTTGAGGAAAATTAGAAGATGTATAACTGGGTAGATAAAGAAGACACAATAATCTACATTGTTTATAAAAACACACTAGAATAAACAACAAAATTAGAAGCCATGTAAAGTTCTTAGAAGCATTGATTTAGAAGCAACAAACTCTAAAGATATGTAACTATTTAGAAGCACAAGCTTGTATAATCCATCAGGTCCTCATCAGAACAAAATAATTAAAAGATAATAAAATTGATGCAGAAAGCACAACAATAATTAGAAGCAACAATAGAAGACATCTTGTAGAAGAATAATCTTTAGAAGATAGTCCATGACAAACTCAAGAAGATATCATAAGAAAACACTAAGATAAGACAATAAACACCAATGACTACAATTCAAACTTGAATTATGCTAGTTGTATATAGTGGAGAATAGTAGAAAATTATAGCAAACAAAGTTGAGAAGTTATAGAAAGTTGGAGGGAAAATAATTAAAGAAGCTAGATGAAGGACCCAATTAATGACATTTGAATATGATTGAAAATCCTTCCAACAACCATAAATGACTAGCTCTAAGGTCTATATAAAGATATTCATTTGAAGGAACTCATTGTAAGGAAGAAGTGCCACAAAGAGAGCATAACGTCAGAAGAGTCATGCCACTTAAAAGATACCCACCCCAATTTAGAAGAAATCTCTTTAGCCAAAACACTTTAGGATTAAAGTCAAACCTTGTCCATCAAAAAGTGTTTATGTAAATTCCATATTCAAAGGAGCCATATTGAAGAAGACATTCCAAAAAGTGTATTAAAGTCTATTCAAACAAATCCCATTAGGAAAAAGAAAAACCCATAAGAGCAATAAAGGGATTGTTGTTTCTAGAGTTGTAGGTGAACCTAACAAAGTTGTTGTGGGTGTCAATGATAGTTGTTATTTAGGTTTCAACTTTGAGAGTCTTTGGGAAAGAATACTTAGGTAGTGAAAGCTTGTAGAGGAATCCTAATGAATGGCCTATAGAGGCTAGAAAAATATTAAGTGAAACCTAAAATGACTTACAATATTGGTTGAGAATAATATTATAGAGGTTAGGAAAAAATATTGGTTAATATAGTGAGTTTAAGGACGCTTTAGAAGAAAGAATGCTTATTGTAAGGATGCTTGGTCTTTGAAGACATTCTTACCAGTGTTGATATTGAATGTAGCCTAAGATTGGGCTGAACTAGTATAAATTATTTATGTGTTGTATCCTTCTTTATTGTTTCTTATACACTTATGCTTGTTGCATACATATTTTAAGTTTTGGAAAACCTCAATTTACACAAGCATAACTCTAATCATTTATCAAAATGGTTTTACAAAACTACTTTAATTATCAAAAGCATTTGTTATATATCATAATAGAAAAAACAAAATATGTTTTAAAACAAAATTTGTGATTTAAAGAAAAAATTTGAGAAGAAACTTGTCATTGTTCACACTTGGCATTTTCTCATTGATTATTATTTTTATCCAAGTACTTTAAGAAGAGTATCATTTCTCCTATCAAACTTTTGATTCCAAGTTATAACTTGAGAAGATAAATTATAAGCAAGTTTTTATTTATGTAAAAAAAAGGCTATAATCAATTTGTATGTCAATATTAAACTCTTTTAATGACCTACAGATCCACTTCAAATGTCTCTATGAAGCAATTGTTATTACATTCATGACATAACATGCATGATGTCACTTATGTCACAAAAGTTCATGGAATGCATATTTTGGTCTTTATTTATTTTAATATAAATGGTTTATTTGTTTTAAGATAAATGATTGACTATTATGATGTTTTCTCCATGTAATTATGTTTGTTTTGGTTAGCTTGTCCTTACAATTTTTTGTTTCATGTATGTGTGACTATGATGATCATGATGATTCATTTTCATGGGAATAACTAGAGGAGGCTCAAATTCCACCTATGATATTGTTTCACTTTTTTCCCTCTTTGTATGTACTTTAGTGGACACCATTATCAAGATGTCATTATGATAGATGATAATTGGACTAAAGGTGTATTTACAACATGTGCCTCTAGAAAATCTACCAACCATGAACAAATGTCTTATGGTATATGATGATAAATTCCTATTCAAAGTCATTGACTTAGTTTCACTTAGAGTTTTAGAGGATGGAAGTGTGAGAAAACTTACACATGAAGACATTGCAAAAGTTATTAGGGGTGTGCCACTTTTCTTTTATCTTTAGAGTCCTATTTTTCAGGGTGTTTTCTTTGGAGTTTCTTTTGTGTTAGTAGTTTTGAGTCTTTGGTATATAACCAACTTAGGGAATAAGTATATGTATAATCCTTTTCCCGTCACTATTACATATTAACATTTTTCATTTAAATTGACTTTTTACATCTGTTATTATTTCGTTATATATAGAATTAGGTGATACAAAAAGTGAGGAGTTTTTAAAACAACTATTTAATTGTTGTATAAAAAAGTTTTCTACATTGATTATAAATAAAGTCGATGTAAAAAGTGTTTCTTGAAAAACATCAAGCAAATGTTTACATCAATTGTGTGCACAAGTGATGTAAAACATGAATTTTTACATTAATTATACAACAATCAATGTAAAGAGTCATTTTTTTAAGAAAATATATATTTTTTTTCCTTTCCTATAATTTAGCATAAGCCCACAACAACCACACAAAATGATCTTCTAGCCATATCAAAGTAGAGACATACATTTTAATTATTCTATACTATTATACTTTCTAATTATTCTCAAATTAAGATACATATTTGATCGATATAAACTAACATAATGCTAAACTCTTAAATTATCATTTATAAACATACATTCTAAACTAATATAAATTTTCACAAATTACCTTTTCCTTATATCCTATTCAAGCTCTTTGTTTTTTTTATGTATTCATAAAAACTAAATTAAATTTAAATGTGATATGTTTCATTATATTATTTATAGTTAACTTTTTAGTAAATTTATACAATTTGAAAATACGGTTATGTTTTAGATCCCTATAAAATTAGTAGTATGTGAACGAAGTCTCTCTAAAAACTTTTGTTCAATTTTAGTCTCTCTAGTTTTAAAAT
The DNA here is from genome assembly GCA_026544285.1 of Pachyrhizus erosus. Taxonomy (NCBI): domain Eukaryota; kingdom Viridiplantae; phylum Streptophyta; class Magnoliopsida; order Fabales; family Fabaceae; genus Pachyrhizus; species Pachyrhizus erosus. The sequence continues at coordinate 4,519 of JAMLFT010003664.1, read as the reverse complement.
ATGTATTTTTTTTCTCTAAATTTAAAATATATCACTTTTGATTCTTAAAGTGTTTTAGATAACGCTTAAAATGAAAAAAATTTATTTCAAAATTAGAGGGATTAAAATAATACAAAACATTTAAAGAACCTAAAATATAATTTATCCTTAAAAATATGTATATACATAGTTATAGTTATACATTATTTGAGAAATTTATTATTCATTTATAAAATATAGAAAAAATAATTTACATATCTTTGTATTAAAAAATGGTATTGAAATGAATATAGTCATTAAATTTCAAAAAATAGTATGATCCATAGAAAAAAAAACATTTTGATGAAAATGATAGGGATGAAATCATACATTCAATTAAAGTTTTGGTTCATAAAAAATATTTTTTTATTTAAATTAGTTTACATTAACTTAGGACTTTTTATTTAACTTCTAATAGTTGAGATTTTTAAAAGAGAACAAATTGAAAGAAATATTATATTAATCTTAAAATAAATTTTAGCTTCAGTGAGGATTATTTCAATATTAATGGTCTTGACTTCGTTTTTGAATTGAAGGTATTAAAAGAATACTAGCAAAAGAAATTACTGCTCTGTTAGAAGTATTAAACTATATTAAAAAATTATTCTATTTAAATGCATGAAATGCTTATTAAACACTATTAATAATTAATAAAACTTAAAATTATTATCATTGTGATTTTTTTAAAATTAAAATTTTTAAGATTTCATTTGAGATCAACTATATTGCAAGATAGTAATTGAATGCATTACCAGTAAGTGCGATGTTAAAATTGCTTGATTATTTAACTATAATTAACAATTTTGAAATTTAAAAAGTTTGAAGAATAAAATGAAAATTGATAGATTATATTAAAGTATAACTCAAACATAAAATTTATCTCAAATCTCAAAATTTCACAACATGGCCTTGTTGAGACTAAGGGTTTAGAGAGCCTTGCGACTCACACATATGACCTAGATTTTCCTTCTAAAACCAATGTTTATTGACAAAAACAAAGAAATGATGTTTTGATCTCAAGTTCACTCCATTGTTAGACCCATTACATTCAAGGTATTATTAATGGGTCAAGGACGAATGATGACTATAAACTACTCAAAATAGTAGTCACTTTTTCAAGTGTCAATGTTTCGACTTCAAGTTCATTTTGTTGTACTTAACGAAGAAGAATAATGAGTAATATAACAAACAATCAGAGAACTAAAACAAGTTAAACAAGAAGAAGAGGATAATCAAAGAAAGGATAAGTAATGGTGACAACCAATGATAGTTATACTTGATGCCATTAGTAGTAAAGGTTGTAGTAGGGAGAAAGTTTTGTGTTTAGGAAGATGAAGGTGCAAAAATGGTACTTGTAAAGGCAAGGAGAGGTTTATTAAGACTTATTTACATCAATTATTAATATAAACAATGTAAATTATCACTTTTTATATTAATGTAAAAAGGAATATCCATCATGTTATATCAAAATATATAAATTATAATTATGCAATAATTAATAGTGATTAAAGAATCCAAGACCCTTGTTCTACAAACTCTTCACTTGTGGCATACATGAACACAAAAACTTGTATAAAACATGGAAAAACTTCTTATTAATTTTTCCTCCGTGCTTGCTTCAATTCTAAGCTATCTTGAGAGGAGGGGATTTAAGAGAAGGATTAGCAAAGGGTCCCCAATATTTTTCAGTTCCTAAAGGCTTAAAGCTCTTCTAACATAGCGATTGGTTTTCTAGTTAAAGAGGCTTCAAACCCATTGAACTATTTTTTTAATGAAGCAGTCAAAACCAATCAATCTAATTTTCTTAACAATAAGTACAGCGTACACACATACACAACATATTTATATTACATTGAAAATGAGTTCTGCAAAAAAATAAAAATAAAGAAACATATATAATTTTTTATTGATGCAGCAAAAAATTCATGAATATTGTTGTCATTACAAATCAATAATGTACAATTCATGTTTATAACAGCAAAATAATGAGATTCAAGAAATAGTTCTAAAAAAGAAACCATTTATTTCACCTTATTTTCATTTTAGTCCCATTTCTATTATGAAAGAAAACATGTCCTCCATATTATATCAAAACATATAAATTATAATTATGCAATAATTAATAATGAATTTCCATTAAAGAATCCAAGACCCTTGTTCTACAAACTCTTTGCCTATGCCATTCATAGAGACAAAAACTTGTATAAAAATATATGGAAAAAATCCTATTCTTATTAATTTTTTCTCCATGCTTGCTTCAACTCTAGGCTATCTGGAAAGGAGGAGATTTGAGAGAAGGATTAGCAATAAGGCCCTCAACTTGCTCCTTTGCTATTAACCTATATTCAACTTTAATAAAATGGGTTCGTCCCAATTTATATGTTTTGAAGGCCTTGAGTAAACTGTTGTAGTAGGACTTCCACAAAATATTTTTGCATTGAGATTATAAGGTTCACCCTTTCCATAACATGCTCTAAGAGTCTCAATTTTACTGGAATAAAATCCTACATTACATAAATTAATGAACACGATAAGTATAAATCATTGCAAAATTAACAATCAAATGTAACTGTATATTATTCATATAATAAAAGGAAAAAAAAACACAACCCACCATATTGTTGTTGTGCTTGAAATAAATGCTTGACAACACCATAGTAATCAAAATATGTTATCTTAGTTGAGAGTTCTTTTGTCGTAATGTCTTTAAAGCCTTTTTGAGTTGCTCATGTACTCAATGAAAGCATTGTAAGTTGTCAAACACCCAAATTGACCATAGTCATCTCTTTTATCACTATTCACTATTGGCAAAAAGTAAAATTGCACCTAATTGGAAAGTTCCTTAGTACCACTAGCTCTACGACTCCTTTTTTCTAGCATATAGAAACAAAAATGAGATTTAATTTCTAATCAATCATATCCCAAGCCCCAATTTAACTAAACTATTAAAATGGAAGTTGACATAAATTTAACATAACATACGAAGGTGATATTGGTTATTGCTTCAACAATTGGTAGAACCATTTCTTGAAGTTATGTAATATTTTTATATGAAATTATTGCATTAATGTCATTCCCACCAATCTCTCCCACTAGAAATAGTGAGTTTTTGAAGTAACTTGAAGTAATTATCGCACTTTGACATAAAAAAGAATAAATGTTGTTAGTCATATTGGAAAAAAATTCAAATATTTGGACAAAAACATTATTAAAGTAGTTTTGGTAAAACCTTCTTTACTTTTACAAAGAAAGGGTTTGAGCTTCTTAAACCAATCAAGTTGAGTACTCAACGAATAAGTAGTTGCTTTTACAATTTTTTTTTTTTTGTTTGAAGACATTCTTATCAAATGTAGTTGAACCAGCATATGCAAAATTTAGTCCTTTCTTAATGTCTTGTCCTTTAGTGAGATTAAGATAGGATGGAAACATTGGTATCCCATATGCCTGGGCTACCATTAAAATAATCATAGGTTAGTGTAATCTATAACGTTTGATTGATAGGATACAATGTCATATACTCTATTTCATGCATTGAAATTTTATGTAAGCTATATGCAAAAAGTAAAACAAAAGTTAAAATGCTTATTAAATCTATGATAGTCGTCCATTTGACATACACTCAGAAGGATGTTCAAAGTATGTTGAACCATAAGGGTTATTTTTAGGCATTGTTAGGTTGTAAGTAATAGCATTTTCAGTGTCACTTATAAAGTCACATAAGTTGAAAATGACTCCATGTAGAAGATAATTGGCATTTGAAACAACACTTCCAAGGAAACCATAAGCAAAGGTTATGCTAAAGAAAATTAAGATCTTAATGTTGCTCTAAGATAAGATAGGCAAAATTATGTGTGCTGAAGCGTAACTAAAAATTAAAATTAAGTGCTTTATATATTGATACCAACCACCCATTTTTTTGTCATATATCTATTATTTTAATTTTGACACAATTATAACTATTATGCTTCTTAAAAAAGTAAGTCATGTGTTGTAATCTAAGATATATATTAACCAAATCATGTTCTTGACTATGAGTTTGTTACTCCTCCAAGATATTTTTTTTATTGTTTTGGCATTTTTATAGTTATGATGCACACAATTTAATCTCTATAATCAGATTCATACATTACAAACACAAATTGTAAAAATTTCTATATATGCAATGCTAAAATGTGTCTTCATCCCTGACTAAATTATTTTCATTGTTGTAACTCGATTTTAAAATAATGTTGTGATAATATACACAATTGAGTTTGTGTAAAACTAAATTAAGCATTAAGTTTTATCAACATTTATAATATCATCCAATAACTTTCATCTTAATTATTGTTTAAAAGTGTAAACTAAAATGATAACAAAATATAGACTTATTGATAACCAGCTTAATAAATATGGGTTAATGTGACAATCTTTAAATTTTAATAAAAAAATATTCTAGAAAACTTTTCATTTTCGTAAACTACTAAAAGAGGCTTTACTAACACTAAAAATGTAAACATTT
>JAMLFT010003663.1:0-21461 GCA_026544285.1 Pachyrhizus erosus | reverse complement strand
TAACCTTGAGAATCGTGTTTTTACTCCTCCCACTTCGCGTGCGACTTGGTCTGCGTCTTTTCCTTCATCTTGTTTTAATCCACTTCTGCCCCCCCCCCCCCCCCCCAAAAAAAAAAAAAGAAAATGTATACACGCGAGAACCGACTTAAGTAGTGGGAAGGTATCTGGTCACCTTGCTAAGTATCCAGTAGTTATCAAATTTTGTTGAGTATGCTTTTTTGGGGACATGATGTCCAGGTAAATAAAGTGGAGTGTAGACAAACAATGACATTGTCTCCACCAAGTTCTCTGTAAACAGCCTTGACGAAAGAGACTATGTCTCCATGATAACGATACATGAGCATGTGACAGCCTCCCACCTTCGTACCTCCAAGTCTCTACTATATTTACCGAATTGCCTTAATAATAGATGCTTAATATTGCCACTTTGCTTTAATAATAATAATAATGGTCTTGCTAATTTGTGAAGATAATGATTAAAGAGGTGTTTGAAAGATTTTCTGAGTCTATGATAATACTAATTACTTTTGTAAGTTTTCTTTCCGTAGTTTTCTGGTAAATGCGTGTTGGTCCAAGTGACAAGAAGCTTGATTTCCTGTAAGGTCCTTGGTTTGAATTTATGAATGAAGATTTAAACGGATTCACGTAAGTTGACTCAGGTTATACTGAATATCTAAAAGGCAAGTGGCCTTTAAAAAAATCTAAAAGACAATTTTATTAAAATAAGCTCCTTATTGAAATTCATAATAAAAAAAAAATGAGACTCGCGATATTTAAATTTTTAATAAATTTTAATGAGTAACAAAAGCGGTTTTACTTTTATTTTTTTTTAAGAATGTGTAATATTTTTCTTTAGTTTTGCTTAAGAAGTTCCATGATCAATTTATAACATAAATTTTTCTATAATAAATATTTAATTAAGTTATTTATCTAAATGCACTCTTAGCATGCATGTTAAATCTTTTTAATTACTTAAAAATAATCTATATCCTCCTAATGTGTCTTCGGATATTTTTGTTCATTAAATGTGTATAAGATATTAAATTATTTATTATTGTTCTGATTTCTAGGGACATGAAGTAAAAAAAAATCTAGGATATTATTGGGTCAGGTTAATTGGGTTTAATTTATTTTAAAACCTAATTCAATAAAATATAATTTATAATTGAATTGAGTAAGTTAAATTTATTTTGTAAATATAAAAACACAAATTGATCCAACTTAGTCTTAATTGATTTGAGTTGGATAGAAGTTGATTGATTAAAATATTATTATATTTTAAAAAATTGAAGATTCAAATAAATACAATATAAATGATTAAATAAAAGATGACATTTTATATCTAAAACTAAAAAAGAAAAAAGAAAGAAAAAAAAGAAATTCACTTATAAAAATTGAAATTAATTATCATAGTAAGCTCAACTATACATGTAACATTTAATCACAATAATAATTAAAATATTAATAAATCATTAGTTTAAATGATTTTAGACTTAATTTTCTTAAGTAAGATCTTGACGAAGATTAGTAATTGACAAAGTTATTATAAATTATAAATCTATTAAAAATTATGAATTATGAGCATGTTTCATTAATTATAAAAAGTTTAATTACATATTTTATAATCTAACTATTATCATTTTGTAAAATTTATCATCCAATTTTTTTTTTCAAGAATTTTACTGTCAAAAATTTAATTTTCGCATATTTTATCACTCAACTTTTTTTCTTAGGTTTTACTGTCATATTTTTTTTTTAATTTTTATACATTTTATCATCATATTTTTTAATTTTTACATATTTACTATTATATTAATAATAAAACAATAACGTTTCACAAAAATTAAAATTTTATTTTTGTAACACATCAGTATTGTTAAAATTTGTAAAAATTAAAAACATAAGTGATAAAATTTGAAGGTAAAATTGGTGAAACGATGAAAATTGATAAAATTTGTGAAAAAATTGAGTGATAAAATTCATAAAATGAGTTAAAGTTGAGTGATAAAATTTGTAATTAAATGAATATAAAATGAGTATAAAATTATGTAATTTTTTATAAATTTTGATAAATAATAAAAATATATTTAAAAAAGTGTATTAAGAAAATATGTTATTAACACTGCTGGAGTTGATTTGCAGGGTGTTGTGGTTATGAAAGCGAGCATAAAGATTTCATGAACATGACAAACACTTACCCCATGCAGTTGAACTGTATTATTTTGTTCCGAAGGTGATTGAGGTGGAGCCCTGCATATTTAATTAACATGATGCGTAAGGCATGTAGCCATAATGGTAATATTATAAATATACAGAGTAATGGTGTTTTCATTTGTGGAAATTGGAATGAGTTCAAGCAACTTCTTGTTGTTTCTGGGACTTGGTCAAAGGCTTAGTTCAAGAGACTTGAATATCAAACCTTACTTTTTAATTCGATATGGCGTTCTCCTTTATTTATATTATCACGTTTAAGCACGGCAATTTTTATGTTTTGAATCTTGCTAAACATGTAATCAAAATTACACCTGTCATTTAGTTTAATTTGTTATATACCCAATTTAATATTTTGATTGAACCGATTTTTTTGACCAAAATCTGTTCTAACCATAGCTTGAACGAGGTTAGGTTAAGATTGGGCGACCCGATTTTGAATGAAAAGTATAAATTTTAAGTTGACGTTATGTATAATTAAGTTATAAAATTACAAAAGTAAGAAATTAAAATTCAAAGCTAGTTTTAATATATTTAAAATATATCAAAGCAAATATCTTCATATGATATACAATGAAATTAATTTAATTCAAATAAATCATATAACCTATCACTATTTTTTTTTCAATGTTAAATATTATCAAATATTAAATCAATTTGGATCGATAAACTTAAAATTTCACCAGAATATAACTTAAAAACGAATAATTCTACATCCTTAATTCTACTAATCTAAACAAAGAAATAATGACTTTTTTTTATGCTTTCAAAATATACATATATTTGTTATTTTTAGGTTCAATTACTAATGTAGTGATGTAGTTGCATAGATTTTATTTTTTAATGTTTACACTTAAAATTTATTTATTTTAGTTTTTATATAAATATTTTTAACTTTGTTTTGATCTTAGTTATTGAAAATAAAATCTTAATATTATTAATAGTGGATGACTTGATGCTCACACATAAAATTATTCATTTTAGTCCTTATATGAACAATTTATGTTTTAATCTTTATCAACACCTCTTCCCTTTTTCCTTTCTCTTCCTTATTTGATTCTTTTATTTCTTTGTCCTAATCAACACTTCTCTCCTCCTTTTATTTTCGAGTTTTGTTTCTTTAAATTTTCTTATATTAACTAATTATCATTGACCCTAAATCAAATAATCTTGTGGTTGTAGAGTTCAAATGCACTTCTTGGATGAATTGAGGTAACTTGTGAATAGTGATTTGTGTTAACATTCCTTATAGCGGTAAGGACTTATTGCATTGTTGTAATCTTGATGCATAAAACATTTGGAGATACAAAATATTGAAGGACCAAGTGCTTGGAGATATACGATACATCAAATCCTTGTTGCATCATTTTAACCTTGTTGCATTAAACACTTGGGTATTCATGGCATATATACTCTATTAACTCTAAATTCTCTAACACTACTACAAAATTGAAACTATTAGTGCAAGATCACCAAAAATTTTAAAATGAAGATGCTACTACAATACATTGCTACCAAAAAGTGCTTTTGGGTAGTGGTGTATGGTGAAAGGATTATGTGATCTACAAAATGAATTAAAACAATAAAGTAAATCTCAACCACTGCGAGGAGTGTCAACACAAATCATTAGATGTATGTTATTTTGTCTTGTTCAAAAAACATGTCTAAACCTTTTATCCTTGTGAATCTTGAATTTAGGGTTCATGAGAATTTGTTGATGCAAGAGATTTTAAAAGAAAAAGAACTCGCAAAATAAAAGGAGGGAGGTGTCAATAAGAAAAAAGAAAAAAAAAAGAAATAGAAAGTGAATATGAGAAGAAATAAGAGAAATAAAAAAGAAAGGACGTATTGACAAGGATTGAAACATAAAAAATGACTTGTAAAAAGACTAAAATGAGTAATTTCTAAGTGTAAGAACTAAAATTTAAAATTTTTACAAGTATAGGACAAAAACAAAAAATAATGTAAGTATAGAAACTTAAACATAAAGTGTGAAACACATATCAGCATCATGCCTTTCAATGTTAATGGTGTTAATTTTTTCTAACAAGTGATAAAAAAGATTTAAAAAATTAATTTGTGCATTGTATAAGTTAAATAATTATTTTTATGTAATTAAAAATTACAAGAAATAATTATTTTTCAATATATAAATTATAATATATTTAAATTTTATAGTAAATAAAAATCTTTAAATATATTAATTATATTTTGGAATTACAATCTACACATTAAATTGTGATATAAGTTCATTTTTAATCGTAGACAGTTTCTTTTAAGAACAATTAAAATCTAGAGAGAAATATTTTTGCTAGCTGTAGGATTAGTATATAAAAGACAGAAGAAAATATCAATAATATTTAATTGATAAAATGTGAAGAATGAGAATATTAATTTATAAGTTCTTAGTTATAATTTATAGTATAAAGAGTAGATGCTAATAAAATTAAAAAAAAAATACAGGAAGAGTTTAGGATTAGGAACATAAGAGTTCAATTTTAATTACAGGACCCAACCTAATTAACTTCAGTTCAAGTGCACTTTGGATTGGATCTTTTCATGAGCATCATTACTGTCTATTCTGATAGCATGCATTAGGGTAATTAAACCTGGCGATAGTCCAATGAAAAGGCCAACAGTTTTATCAGTTCGGGCCTTTGTAGGGGGGAGGTCCAGACACATGAAAATATTTTATTGAGCCGGTTAAAATGAAAATGTTCCTCAATAGTAACATACCTACCCATCTAATCTAAATCTTAATCAAAGTTTAACGCGGAAAAAACAAAAGTTTGATGGTTATATTTTATTGGTTTCCTGTCAGCTGCTGACTTAATTTTTCATTAAAATGCATTGTGAAAGAATCTTTATCTGACCTTGCTATATATTATCCTGTATTAATTATGTAAGGTAATCTCAATTCATAAATTTATTCTACCTAATCAAAAAGGCAAGAAGAAGCAAGGCCAGTTATTGCAACTTCGATTTTGTTCAATTTTAAAATACTTCATAATCAATCCATAAGAAATCATGTAAAGAGATTGCACGAGGGAGAAAAAAATATTCCAAATTGAATCCGGGCAAGGGAGGATAGGAAATAAACATTGGGAATGGCCTTAAATAAATGCATGAAGGTAGTGTGAGTAGAGAATGACTTTTAAGATTATTTATTTATCTTTTTTTGTGTAGGTCTTGTGAGTATGTGCTATGAATGTATGTACGTATTGAAATTGTGCTGAGAGTGAGGTGCCGGAGCAATTACTGATCACTATTGGACGGTGGTAATATATGTATATGCAATCAATATTCATTCATAAACCCATCATACATTCACACACTCACTAGTGTGCAGTGCATGAGGCCATGGAAGTGTGTCATGTGACCACCGCAATCCTAGCTTCATCTCAGTCTAATAATGCATCGCTTATTAATTTAATATACTTGAGCATTTGCTTATGAATAAGATTTGGGTAAATTAAATATCCCCCTTCCCCTTTTCTTTTTTGCTTTATTCTCTGCATATTCTTTTGAGACTTTTTTATAATATACTGACTGAACTAGACACGCAAGATACAATTTCAAGCTAAAGAAAAAGGAAAAAAGAGAGAAGATTCATATTTAGCTATTCAAATGAGTAATTTAACAACGATAATACAAATAACTTGGGAAGACGTTATATTCATTAAGTAATTATATAATATAATAGTCCTCTGGATTTGTGCTGCCTGAGATCGTACATACACACCCACGATAATATAAAATGTATCCATGAAATTCCTTTTCTCTCTCCATTTCTTCGATTGCATTGCTTACCCAATCACCTAATTAGTTCAAAATTAATACATCGATCACATGGGGTTGATAGGGGTGGGGAAATGGCTGTGAAGTTTCCCTTTTCTATCTCCTGTCACATGCATTCTTAACTTGGTTGGGAGGAAGCAAGAACAAATTCTTTCACGTGCATGAAAATTCAAGCTATTATACTTCAAGCACTCACACTTCGAGAAGAAACAAAGAAAATAAATATGTTTTCGATTTATATATTTTTGGTAAAATTTAATTTTACTCTTCAAACTTTAATTTTCATAAATTTGTTTCTAAATTTTACAAAAGATGTTAGTTTTTGTCTCTCTTTCAAATGAAAATCATATGTGATGAAGAATAAAAATTACTCTTTGTGATTAATCAAATTTATAAAGTATGAAGACCAATATTATTTTTTATCGAAAATATAATAATAATAATAATAATAATAATAATAATAATAATAATAATAGCAATAATAATAATAATAGCAATAATAGTAATAATAATAATAATAATAATAATAATAATAATAATTTGCAGGTAGCAAGGCAGCTGAAGCCAAAAAACATTCACAGTGGATATTGAACTCAGCAGAAAACGATGTGTGATACTATGGGATATGTCTAATATCTATTTAGTGTTTGACAGAGGGATCGGCCTCTTTTTACTTCTTCCCATATTAGTTCTCTCTGTAATTATTTTTCACTGAAATTTATATAGATTTTCTTCTTATTTAATCAATTACTATTCTTGTATCAGATGTTTTCGTGGGTCCTGGGAAAGTTATGGATATTTTTAGCTTTTTAACCAATAATTATATCAAATCAAATTATCATATCGTGCTTATTTTCATTTAGTTTGTACAATAAAATTATTAAAAAAATAATAGTAAAACATGACCAACAAATTTTATTTTTTAAACTATAAGTTCAATAATTCTGTAAATAATTAATATTGTAAAACGTATGGAATACATTATCAATCTGACAAATTCAATTTTAATATAATGCATGCACCTTAATTTGTTATCAATTATATATTCAAAATTTTATCGAATATAATTAATAGTCGATTGGTCTAGTCAAGAAATTCACCGAAGTCGGCCTGGTAATGAAAATTTTAGATATATAATTTACATAAAATTTTACATTCTAATCTTATTATTGTCATTGTATAAAAAAAATAAAAATTGGTCAAGTCAATCCTTTTTAATCTAAAGGTCCATTATATCTTCTTTAGGTTGATGAGGAGCGGTGAAAAAAATATTTATAAAAGCACTCTAATAGTTGGTATATTTACTGATAGAGTGACATTATTTACAATAAAACTCTACTTAATAGTATTCAAAACACTTTATTTATATATGAGCATAGTCATAGAATAGTCCTAATAGAAAATGGACTCATCTAATTGTTGAATATTCTCAAACCCCATAGTGTAGCTAGGAGTTATGCACTTTAATTAACTAGGGATTCTTTGATTACGAGAGCATCATTTGATGCAAGTTTTCAATGATGTAATGAACCTTAGAATGATCCTTGACTCTAAAAAGGATTTGGCCGATTAGAATCAATAATTTGGAAGACTCTAAATATTGGTAAAGTATTTAATCATTCACAAGTGTCAAATTCAATATATACCAATGGGATTAATTTGATAAAAAAATATAAAACAGTGTGTTATTAAGAAGATAAGAAGAAAATGAAAAATATATAAGAAATTAAAGGAACATTTACATAAGTTATAAATATATGAAAAGTCATTGTCTGTAAAATAATATGTAAAAACAAGTAAAACATATTATCACTATATCAAATCCAATTTTAACAGGAATTAGAATGGTATGGTGATAGGTATGGTACTTGTGTTCGACTTACAAGTATTTATTAAGTTGCAAGTATTTATTGGATACTAAATAGTAAATAAGTATTAAATTTTTATAAAATGTAGTTAATAATAAATAAAATACTCAGCAACATTTGAAGTATCATATCTTAAAGGAAAAAAATACATACATAAACAGGAAAGTAATTCCCAAAAGTAACAATTTTACTGAGGCTGTGTATTTCAAAGAAGACAAGGAGAAACAAGATAAGAGAAAGGAACATTTACCTAAAACTGAAAAAATTATGCTGACTACTCAGGAACATGACTGGTACCTAGATTTGCCACCAATAATGCGCTGACATGAATGGATGCGGGAAGCCTATGCATGCGATTTTTATCAGTCACCTATTACTAAAATGTCGTCATATATCTTCTACCTCAATTTTATTTTTTTATCGATTCTTCTACTCCATTTTAATGCTTATCCTTTATCACATGAAACATACATAGCACGCATACAATATATTACTAATTTTTAGCTATATATTTCTTTCCTCTTGTTTCAAATTTAGGAGGCTTCCGGTCCTACCGTGGTAGCTCAATTCTTTAATTGCTCGAACATGTTATCAGTTTATGCCGGAAAAATTAGTAAGACTTGGTCCAAGTGGTCCATGAAAAACCAACTGTCATTAACTATTAACCACTTCAATTAGTTATTTTGAAGATTTTTCTCCACCATAGTATATGATACAAAAAAATCAATTTCATTTTGTTCCTTTTGCACTAACAATTTTTATAGATTGTACAAAACATTACACACTACAAAATCTTCTCTATTCAGGAATTAAGGTTAATGTTATACGCAGATTAATCTAAATGACGTGATTTTTAAGTTACTTCAAGAGTAATACTCTTGATATATATATATATATATAAGTCATCCTTTCCCCAACTACTATGCATAATTTACTAAAAGTGAAAAAAGAAAATTGCATTAGGACAATTTTGAGTTTGTGGTTTTTCAAGTCGGTCAAAATGACTTGAAGAAACATGAGACCAGTCTACATATAGCATAAACTAAAAAATTTGAAGTTACAGAAAAAGAAATTAAATAAATCCCTAGCAAAATTAGGTAGGAAAGGAAAAGAAAGAACTGTAGCTAGCTACAAAATACCCGAAGCTCCACCAGAAGTTTCCTGCTCTAGCAGCATACTAGATGAGGTTCGTGAAGTCGGGGCCCACGTGCTGATGGATCAAGTAGTCGTCACCGTTGGATGGGACATCAAACATCATGTTCTGCTGATGTTGCAGTTGGAGCAACTGCTGTTGCTGGACCCTCACCATTTCCTTCTGGCGCCGCAGCTCCAGCACCTTGCGGTGCGAGTTCGAGTGCTTTGTGAGAACAAACGTTGGGCTCGCGGCGGGCCTGTACTCGGGCACCAGCCGCCCAGACTTGTACCTCACGCCGCACGCATTGCAGAGCGTTTTTGGGCCCATGGGCCCAGTCCGCCATTGCGGGGTCTTGTCAGTGGCGCAATGCAGGCACTTCCGGCCCTCGCCTCCTTCCGCGGCCTCCCTTCTCCACGGCGCGGGCTTCTTACCGGCGTCGGAGTGAGAAGGCGACGTCGTGCTCGGGGAGAGGACAACGAGGCGAGAGGTCCAATTACATGGTGGCCCACGAGTCCTCTTGCTCCTGGCCTTGCCCCGAACCGACACTTGCGGGTTGAATACCCCCGGGTTCGGTTCACGCGTTTCCGATGATGCGGCGTCGTTTTTAACTCTCACACCCGATAACAGCTGCAGCTTCTGCAAATCCTCGCTGGAAAACGATTCCTCCGCGAATTTCGACAGCCATTCCAATTCCGCAAGATCATCATACTGCACACACACATTATAATTAATTAATTAATTAATTTTATTACCTTAAAATTTTGAAATTATTAATAATGGTTAAATGAGATGAAATTCGAAAAGTAAGAAAAACTAGGAGCATAAGTTAGAAAACATAGGTATTAGGTAATAAGGACAAAGGATTTGATTTGTTGTATGTGTTGGACGTGGCATGTAATTGAGGAAAAGAAATAGTTTTATTTATTTATAATTATAATTTTGGTGCTGGGAGAGTGTGGACGTTACACATAGGCATGGCATGTATAGATATTAGAGACACGTGTGTACCGGGACGGAGAGGTCACCGGAGAAATGGGCTTCGGTGGCCGGGAAATTGGACTTGTTGGTGCTGTCGACAGTGGTTACGGTGGCGGAGTCGTCGGTGGGGAGGGAGTCGAAGGTGGCGTCGGTGACGGCAGCGTCGTCGTCGTTGGAGAAGTCGAAGAAGTCCTCGACGATGAAGTGGTCGGCGGTGGTGGAGGTGTTGGCGTTGGAGGGTATGATGTCGTCGGAGGGGAATTGGGGGCAGAAGGTGTTCTGGTAAAACTCTTGTGCCTCCATGACTTGTTTGTTCGATTACGAGTGGTGTTGTGGGTTGAAGCGAAAACGTTACGGGGGAGGGTGAAGTGAGAAAGTATAGGGACTTGGAGACACAAAGTGTGACAAAGTTGTGGTTTTGAGTGGTGAGAGAGAAAAGCAGAAGAGGGTTTATTTGCGTTTAAAGGGGACAAGCGGACACCTATATTGGACTACTCTTTTTATATATATATATATATATAAAATTATCAAATTAATTAATTAATCAATTCTCTCTCTCTCTCACACACACACAGCTAAGGTAAAAATAAAAAAGTATCCTGTCCTCAAAATAATAAAGCGTAAATTATAAACAATATATAAGAGGCTTTAATTGAGTTAAAAGAAACTGCAAGAATTTGTGATTCAAGTTACTTTGGTTATTTGGTACTCCTTTTCTTTTTCTTTTGTACTTGGTTTTGCAAGTTTTCTCTCTCGTTTTCGTAGTGTAGGGTTCTTACCTCCTCGCCTGTTATCGCGTCACTCAAACATCATACAAACAAAAAAAAATATTAAAGATACACGTATCTACCAATGCTTTAAAATGTTGCTATGTTGGAGTATACATTGTGTTCCAAGGTCTAGGATACATCAATGGTGACCATTTTGCATGATTACAGATGATGGCTCTTCAATAATAGAAGCGGGCAGATGGAGTCTCGTATTCTTAGATAATTCGCATGATAAATTTTGTTTCTATCTATCAAAATCTAGGTTTATATAATACAATTTTGATTCTCTTTCTTACAATACACTACCATTATTACATTATGAAATTTAAAAATTTTCCACACACTTAACACCATATATATTTAGAGCCAATGCGATGAAAAAATGAGCACCAGATTCAGTGTGCTTATCAATCAGTACGAATTGTATATTTGAAGAAACTGCAAAAATGATCGTGAGAGGTAACACGCACTTGTTCAATTGTTAATTGTTGTTCAGAAGTACCTCATCAAATACTTAAAATAATGCTAAGAATATATTTAGGGATATATGCTGAAGGAGACCGCAGTAGAGCATCTGTTTTAAGATGCAAGAAAAGGACATGTAATAACCTGAATCGTTATTTGTAACAATAGTAATTTTAGTAGTTGTCTCAAAACTTGATAAATGCGTACATATTTATACTTTCAACTTACTATTTACATTTTTAGTTAAATAAAATATATTCTTTTGTATTTTTTACCAATCTAATAAATAACAGTACTATTTTGTGATATATTAATAAAATAAAAAAAATATTTAAATGTGCAACATGTAATCAATAAAAAAATATAATTTTATATCTGTGTACAAGTCAAATATTAGATGGGCATATTATAATACTTGCATTCAAAAAAATTTGGAATATTTATTTCAATATATTTAATATACAAAAATCTGACTTATTATATAAAAAAAAATTGTAGCTATCAATTAAATCTTAAATTGTCATCCCTAAATATTATTAGTTTTTCTGGTGAGGACAGCCTGGACATTATAAAAAGTATAACGGTTAAACTCTAAGCTCAGGGGTACCTTTCAAAATGGAGAGCTAGCTGCCAATTAATTAATGAGTAGTTAATTAAATGGTAAAGGGATTTAATAGTCACTTTAATTTGTGTCTAACTCGACCCATTTGGGAGTGATCTAGCAGGTTTATCGCTGAGAGTAGAACATCAGTGTCCAAGTATACAACTCGATTATTCAGCCTTTTCTTTTTGAAATTTCCTTTGTTTCTCGGGAGCCGGGTTTATTTTATTATTTTTCTCTTTCTTTTTCCTTGGACGCCCACATACTAATATATAATAGTATTATATTTTGTCAATTAACTAATTAGTATATTAAGAACAATATTTATAGTCACAAAAGAGCAGTTTTTATTTTAACATGAAAAAATTTCCATGCAAGAAATTGTTTTGTGGTCCACCACATCTCTATGGCGATCTTAGTAAATTTCCAAAGTGATATATATAGCCAAGTTCTTTAATTTATGAAAGTAAGTTAATAAAATGTAGTTATATGTCATATAGATATTGACATAGCTATGTATTAATCCCATATCATACAAGAATTTCTTCTTCAGGATGCATGTCAGTGAATTTGATTTATGCTTTTAACCTTGCGTTGCTAGCTAGGGTAGATGAACCAGTCAGCTGTTAAAGCAAATTGTGGGCATAGGAAACTTTTTAGATGACATGTTAAATTAACTAGCGCATGTAAAATCTATACTCGTGGAAAATAGAAAAGAAAATAAAACTAAAAACACAAGAGACAAGGAGAAAAAAATTATAAAGAAAAAGCATATGGCGATATGATTCTCTTTGACAAGCTTTAGTAATTAAACAAATCAAGTATATCAGTTTACTAACACAAATTACGAAACCTAACGAGTCATAAACAACTTTTTAATCATTTGACTGCTTCTAAGATGGAAAAGTAAAGAGCAAGTTAATTAGTGCATGACTATTTCATCAATAGATATTAAATATAATATTTTCATTGCTCCCTTCTCCAATTATATAAGTTAGTTCTCTCTTCAACCTTTTCAAGTTTCGATTTGGATTTTGGAACACACAGTTTTTCCGTTGAGATTTCAGCAAGTCCCAAAATATGTTTTAGGTATTAAAGGGGAAAAGCACTTCGTATGAAAGCTACAAAAAACAATTTTATTTGTATATATACAGGGTAACATGGATAAGATAAAAATAGTCAGAGCACAAAAACAATTAAAATTAATTTCTAACAGACCCAAATTATTAATTGTCATATTTTGCAATTACTTAATCAGTCCCGTTGAAGAAACAATATTCTACATGTTTATTTTCCTTTTTTCTTATCCCAATAGACAAAACCTAGCTAGCTACCTGTAACAGTGCAGAAGTGACATGTGCTGTCACTCAAATTATTTTTTTAATATTATTATAGCGTTATCTTTCCGTTTAAGTTTTATCGTTTTTAACTTTGCTTTCATTATGTTAGTTTTTAGGGTAAATTATATTTATCTTTCTGTAATTTTTCATTTTCTCAAAATATATATCCATATACCTTTTTTATCTCACTTAATTCTCTCGTTCTTTTCTTTTATTCAAATATTAAAAAATTATTTTAAACAATATAAGTTTGTTAGAATATGTTAATTTTTGTGGAAAAGGGAAAAACATCACAAAAAATAAAATAATTATTATCATCTTTTATAACATAAAATCATCCAATCTTCACCATCCTACGTATATAATTTAGGTTAAACATATAATCTAATTTTTATTTATATTACAAATTCTTAATTTAGTTTCTAAATATAAAAATTATTAAATCAATCATTATAAATATAAAATATCATCAATTTAGTCCTTATCACCATTAGTCCCTTAACATTCTTAATTTAATGAATAAATGATCAATTTAGTCAATAAATTTGTATCTCATTCTTAATTCTTGAAATTGAAAAAAATTTAAATAAATTCTTAAAATTTTTAATTTCATTTAAGTTTCTAAAATTAACTCATTTTTCGTATTTTGATCTCTAAGCTTGCGTTATTTCTATCACTCAAGTCCTTAGATTAAGAATAAAGGAAAAGAAAAGAAAAATTAATTCTAAGAACATAAATAAAATCTTACAAATTTTAAATATTTATTTAAGTTTTTTCTTATTTTATAAGTTAAAATGACAATGAAATACAAATTTAGAGACTAAATTAATCAATTACTTTAATTTGATTATATATATGTATAGTATATTTTTATTTTGGTCTCTATAAATAAAAATATTTTTAATTTGGTATCTTATATATAAAAATAAAATTAAAACTATATTACACATTTAAAGGTTAAATTAAAAATGTATTATATATATAAAGACTAAATTAAAATTATACTACATATATAACGATCAAATATATGAATAAATTATGAATGTGAAAAAGATCAATGATATCAAGCATTGATAACAATTTATAAATATAGGGATTCATCTAATAAATTTTTAGATATATGAACTAAATTATAAGTTAAACCTATAATTTAGAATGATACATTATTAAATATGTTAATATATTGTTCTCTATATAATTATAATCAAATATGTTAATATATGCTAACAAACTTTATAAATCAATCTCCTTAACACTTTTAATTCAGTTAGTTGTTTTTTTATGTAAAGTAAAAAAAATTATCTCACCTTTTTATTATAAAACAACGGATGAAATTCTTAATTCCAACTTTTATTTTTATCAAATTTCTTCCCTTTACCTGGATGGTGATATTATCCAGGATTCTCTGGCTGTGCTAAATCATAATTTTATGTTACAGAACTAAGCTTAAAATCGACTGAAGTGTTCAACAGCACAAATGTATGTGAAAAATTTTGTCAGACTCAAACAAAAAAATCAAGAGGGCAGGGCATGCATGTGATGGTGATGTAAGTGTGAACGAGCGCAGGGATCTATCCCTGTGTACTCTGCCACGTGGCATGCACCGACAAGTGGAAGGGTGAGACAACTGTGGCTTTGATGGCATGATGACAATCCCTATGCGAGTGAGCCTTCTAATCCTCGTAGAAATTAATGAAGTATGGATAAGGTGTTGGTCTTAATTACTTTATTGCTTCAATTCTAAGAAAAGCCTGATCATTTCAGAAGGAAAAGTATTTGTATTTCCTCTACGCCACTTCATCTCTCACGTTCCTTATATTTCTTTTATGTGATGAAATTTAAGTGTAAATATCTCAAATAATAAATAGTACTATCAATTACAATAAACAAAAATCATGTGTATAATTGTGAATTCATATGTATATATGTAATTTGAAAAAAAAAAATCATACTATCGTAAATTTTCCTTTCTGTATATCTTTACAACTTTTCATTTCACGAATATAATTACGCAATAAGTTGTTTTTATGAAAGTAAAATAACAAATAGTCATTCATTCACCTTTTTGAATCATTGTCACAATAATCGTTTACAATTATTCGTTATACAAACGTAAACTTTTTATTTATAAATATTGTTTACAATTATTAAGTATTGTTTCTGATAATATAATTTTTTTTAATGAAATTACACCATTAATATAGATAATGTAGGTATAAATCAATAATATGACATGTTATAATAACATTTGATATATTAATAGCACATATCAATTATTTATTTGTATAATGCATTATATTATTAGTATTGGATGTAATGTTTATACTAAAACTTTCATTGTTGAACCAAAAATTATACCAACAAAAATCCATTACAAAATTTTCCTTAGAATTTAAGGGATGCATATTTAATCGCAAAATATTAACACTTAATTTCCTCTGGGTCGTGTTATGAAAAGGGAAACGTTGCTATACTTAATTAGGGATGTGATTAAATGTTAATTGATTATTGATTTTATTTTATAATATATATATAATTAAAAATGTAACGAGCAACCAATGAACTTACGAAAAAACTTACTTGATTAACACCCAAAAATAAATATCAAAACTCGCTCTCTACACACGTGTATATCTTGCTTGATTATACATATGAAGAATTCAAATACAAATACGACAGTTGATGACAATATTAAAAGTAAACGGTTATTTTACATAAATTAAAACACATTTTAAATTCATAATTTAAATGAAAATTTTAACACAACAATCTTTAAACAAATAAAAGTTTCACAATTAAGTGATAATGTAAAAGTGTGTAAAATTGAATAATTTAGGTGAGAATTGTATGAGAACTCATGAACATTGACCCAAAGTCCATACCTAACGCCACCATGAACCATGAGAAAGGATGAGCTTATTATAAGTTAAATTTCTAAAATAAAAAGGATTTAATTGTATTTGTAGTTCTCATACTTTGGCTTATGTATAATTTTGATAATTTTGATAATTTTAATTATCCACATTTTTTTCAATTTTCAATTTATTTAAATTTAGTCTTTCACACTAAAATTTTATTAAATAATTGATAAAATACAACAAAAATATGTTATATCATTAATTTGTATAAATATATAAATAAAAATTCCCTTAGTGACTTTTTGATTTTTATTTAAATATTTTTTGTTTATCAAATATATGTTACATACATTTGTCGTATTTTTACTACTGATACATCAAATATGTTATATACATTTGTATTAATAATTGAATAGATTTTTGTGGTGAAAAAATTAATTTTAAATAATATATATATATACGAATATAAAATAAATATAAGCAATTAAAAATAGGACTAAAATCTCATGGAAGTTAAAGTATAAGGATGAAGAGTGTAATCAAGGGAAAAAGTACAGTTGTTTGTATAAGTAAAAAATATCAAATAAAAAAGAGTTATAAACTAAGATAACTTACCTGAGGTAGTAATACAAAACGTAACTTCATTAAAAAAATTCGTATAAATTCAAACATATGACACAAAACTGAAGTAAAAGAATTTTACACACGTTCACAGTAGTTTATATATTTATAAATTTGATATATATTTACTTTTATTTTAAAAAATTAAAAACTCTTTCAATATAGTATTAGTATAAGAATAAAAATACAAATTGTCGTTTACGTACTAAGACCATGTACATTACCAACCGACTATCGATTATACATTTATAATTTTGGTATTTATATTTTTAACATGAATGGTTGAATATTTTAATGGTGTGGCAAGAAGGTGCACGTGATTGAGAAGGGATGGGTACTGTGTCACTCTGTCAGCGAGCATGTGAGTGCTCCGCTCGTGTCAAAAGCCAAAATCGACGGTGGTCAATGACACGTGGCGATAATCTATACGCCTTAACCTTTTTTTTTATACGATCTTCCCTGAATTTTAAATATCCTATACGAGCCTACTGTAACGTGAAACCACGTGCCTATCTGCCACGTGAGCTGTGGGTGCTCATGCTTTTTCCTAGTGACACTGGTAAAAGTATAAATTAAACAATTGATAAATAAATTTTCTCATTAAAAATTATGTTGAAAATATATTAAAAACAATATACGTTATATTTTAATAAAAAATATTTTAATATTTTAATATATACTTTTAGTGTAATGAATACAAATAAATAGTTAGTTTTTAGAAATCATCTAACCAAATATGCACTTAAAATACCAATTGATTGAAATTTCTTCTCAAGTTATACTGTGTTTTACATGTTTCAAAAATTAATCGATAAGTTATCGTTTGATCTATCTATTTAATTTACTTTAGTCTCTCAATTGAAATTTATTATGTTTTTTTATTATTTAATGTTCGATTCTCACTCAATTTGTAGATTTATGGATAGAACTAATGGATTTGGAGCATATATGAACATTTAGCTTAAATACATGCTTTTTTGGAAGAATTTCAGTTACAATCAGCTAGATTAATTTTGAAGTTTTTGTTTAAATACAATCTAAATTCTAAAACATACTAATGTAAACTAAAGCATACCAATATCAACATAATATCACAATCAGTCTAATAACGAGTAAGATTTAAAATAAAATTAATTTTTTTTATTTAAAATAAGTTATATATTAATTTTTTATCAACTTATTATTTTTTAAAATGATTTAACTTTTTATTTTATAAAAAATAATAGAAAATTTTTAATGAGTCTAAAACTTAATTTTTATTTAAGCTTTAATCAATTTATTTTTAAATATGTCATAAGAATTATGCATAGATTGACAGTGCACGATCTTGTGCACAATTGTGCTTATGCACAATTATATAACTTGACATGTCTCAAGAGTGTTTGAAGTTAAATTCGATTTTTATGATCGGGTCACTAGATTCTATAGAAAAATGTTTTAAAAAACTCTTATTATAAATATAGAAACAATTTATAGACATTTTTATTATTTTATTCAAAATTATAGCTAATTTTTGTCATAACCTTCATACAATATACAATAAAAATCTAATATTTCCTTTCTCATATGTTTTAAATCTAAATTGATAAAATGGAATTTTCTTCATCTTTATTGGCTATGCATTTTATTTTTAAATATTAATTTTTGTTTTAAATCAATTATTTTTCATGGACAATTAAGTCCATAACTTAGATATGAAAACACACTATATTGTAAACTTTAATGTCAACTTTAATATTATCTTAATTATTTATATTATTGTGGATTAAATCATTACCAATTAATAGATTTATAAAGTAAATGAAATTTAAGATGTTATAGGATACATTTTTAAATCATTACCTTACATAAGGGAAAGAATAGTGTCATTGCATTGCTTTCTTGACAATTAATCATTCCTATTAGCTGTTGTTCAAATAATTTAAGATTTGACAACTTTAGTAACTATCAAATCATTTTATGAGACTATTTTCAATGTTTTAAATATCCAATTTTACTGATTATTGACAAACACACATCCATAACAAAAAACACTAATATAATAAAAATTGGTTTAGCTAACATAATCCAGGTACATTAATGAATTTGGGATTAAAAATTGTAAACAACTATTTATTAATGAATCGTATGTGATATACATTTTTGTTGGAATTATTTACCTTAACATTCCTTATTCCTTCTATCAATGAATAATAGTACTTGCCACTAACTTAATCAATACTGGAAAACCTGATGCATAGAAGAATTGTCCAGCATACTGTCTTCGCTTTAAGCTTCCTTTTTTTGTAGTAATTGAGATTGTGGAAGGATGGAGATGATTCTCAAGAAATTCTTAATGGAAGAAATACATGTATAACCACATGGTTGACAATGTTATGTTTGTCTAATTAAGTGATTAAAACTTTGAAATAAGGCTTTAGTTACAATTTTACAGAGACAATTGTTTTCCACAAGACAAGAAAAAACTGTTTTTCTCTCCATTATTTAACAACGTCATTAAGACTTATATACAGCATGTCTAATCAACTATCACTATGAAAATGACTACGTAACCATATGCATGCACTGATTAAGCTAGAAGTATCTTGCTGAATTACAAGCATATATACAAATCATTAGTGTTTTAAAAATTAAGGTCATTACTTGGGAGGACAAATATTACTATTAACTATCCATCGTTTATACCAATAAAACATCTCATGCTTACAAGACGTTGTATATTAATGCTCTTGAAACCAATTATAAGGGCAAAGACAGTAGCTACGTGTTATCAACGCGTTAATTGATTTTCTTTGGCTAGATAAGTAAGTAGGATTTAATTAAAATAATTTAAAATTAAATTCATTAAGAGAGACATGCATATTTACAATTTAATCATATTTAAAAATTCATTTTAAATAAAAATTAGTGTAATAACTGGTTCATGCATGACTAATGAGTTTATAATTTATAATTTTTTAATTATTATTATTTTTAATGTATTTCTCAAATACTTAAACTTTATGTAAGTAAACATTAGTAAATATATATATATATAAACATTTTAAAAAATACATTAAAAAATATATACAAAAAGCATATTTAGTATAGCAATTTGTTTACATCATGCTGTACAGCAATGTTGTTAAAGCATTTTTATTCACTCCAAAGTTGTATTTAACAAATACAATTTTAATATTTATTATTAAAATATTCAAAGTTTATATTTTTAATGTATGATTTATTTTAAAAAGTTTGTTTTTAAGCCATACTTATTACGTGCAACTCACATTTTATATATTTTATCTTTCAGATACAACTTACACTAATTTTTTTAGATTACATGTCTTTTATACGATATAATTCCGATCAAATCTTATAAAAACAATATAAGTGATAAACTCTTTTTTAAAATATTTAAAACAAATATATATAAAAAAATTAAATTTATAACTATTAATTAATTCACATGTTCGATAGTTGACTTAAACTAATTTAGTATAATTTTCAAAATTTACGCATAGAATAAAAAAGTAACTGCATCAAGTAGGTAAAAAAAAAAAACTATTACCTACACGCTTTCAATCATTTTTATTTCACTAAAAAAAAGATTAAAAAAAAAAAACTAAAATTTTCATAGCCCGAGGTTATAGTAAGCGTGAAAGAGTTGGGTCAATACAGGCACAACCATTTGGGGAGACAGTGGAAGAAGCAATCCACAACAAAGGCTGGCAGTGGCAGAGACAAGCTTTAGTCACAAACCTCTGAGGATATTTTGCTTCTCTCCTGCTACAGTGCCATCTTCCTCTGTTTTACTTTGACATGCAAATGCAGAGGAAAACCTTTCTTCTTCATTCCTCAATGCTCTACCATTTTAAACTCTTTACGCAACCAACTGTTGTTTCATTCTGTAAATCTCACCCCTTATCGCAATTTGCTTTTCAATGTTTTTTTCTTGTCCTTTTCCAAAAAGAAATATTAATAGGAATACTCCCAATTCCAAACTCACCATAGATCCTCCCCAGTGTGAACGTTACACATCTAACCATCTATTTTGTTCCTTCAAATTATTATATATATTAAAATTACTCAATAATTATGATGCAACCAGTTTTTTCAAAACTTGGAAAAAATTTAAAACCGGTTCAACGACCAGTGAGATGTAAAACAAATTATAAAAAAAACTATTTTAAATAAAAAAAGTTATATGATAGAATTTTTTTTATCAATATATGTGACATTTTATAACTTTTATTTTATAAAAATTAATAATAATTTTTTTATAAATTTAAAACTTAAATTTTAATTACTTTATCTTCAAACCTACCTGAAATATTTTTCCATTTAAAACTAGTTTCGTTGCTTCTTAGATGAACAATCTTTATTCACAAGATTGACAGTCAATCATTCGTTCAACAAGTCTAAACTTGGAGACTTGTAAAATGTACAAACTTATTTGATTATATTATGAACAAGGAAAGCATGCCACGATCGAAAAGGCGATGATGTATTATTTATTCATATTCTAATATGTTTATTTATGCTTTTGCTTTTAAGCTTTCATTACTTTTTTCAGTTTTTTAAAATAAAAGGTAAGATTATGTACAATTATTCAAAAATAAATAAATAATTACACA
Organism: Pachyrhizus erosus; assembly: GCA_026544285.1. Lineage (NCBI taxonomy): Eukaryota > Viridiplantae > Streptophyta > Magnoliopsida > Fabales > Fabaceae > Pachyrhizus > Pachyrhizus erosus. The sequence goes on along the minus strand of JAMLFT010003663.1, from coordinate 200 downwards.
TTATTTTTATTTATATAAAATAAAATATCAATAATTATGGGCAAACATTCTATTAACAGAAAGCTTTGAACATACTTAATAAATAACAGGTACATTTGATGAATAAATTATAAAATAGAAATTTAAAAAATATTACCTTTCATTTATAAAATTATAGATTGTAACTTTAGTAATAAAATGAAAAATAAAAATATTAAAAG